>CANJKZ010000539.1:352500-465692 GCA_947471745.1 Closterium sp. Naga37s-1
CAACCCTTCCTCGCCGCCTTCCCAACCCTCCTCTCTCCCTCACGGCCCCGGCTCCCCCAAGTCGACAGCCTCACAGCTGGCCCCCGGCAGCCCCGCCCTGGCCCCCTCACCGGCGCCAGCAGCGTCAGCAGCAGGGCGGTGGGGCAGGGGGGGCGGGGCGATGCGGCTGCTGGTGGTGGAGATGGAGCCGACGCCCACGACCATGGCGCAGGTGCTGATGGTGAAGGACGGCATCGCCGCTGCGCTCACCGTCTTCCAGCGCATCAACGTGGCGCTGCTCAAAGTGCGCAGCATCTTCCAGTCCGCCGAGCCGCAGGTGCGTGCAGTGGGGCAGGTGCGTGCAGTGGGGCAGGTGCGTGCAGTGGGGCAGGCGGGTGGGTGAATTGTCAGGTTGAATACCGATATTGGCCCCACACTCATCTTGTGCATTTGTGCCCTGCTCCCACTTGCCTGCTATTGGCTGGGATCGATGCTTGCAGTCATCATCCACCCCTCCACCTGTGCATCACCCCTCCACCTGTGCATCACCCCTCCACCTGTTCATCACCCCTCCACCTGTGCATCACCCCTCCACCTGTTCATCACCCCTCCACCTGTGCATCACCCCTCCACCTGTGCATCACCCCTCCACCTGTGCATCACCCCTCCACCTGTGCATCACCCCTCCACCTGTGCATGACCCTTCCCCCACAGCTCTCAGACAAAGTGCTGCTGCTGCTGCTGGCGGGGGCAGCGGCGGCTGTGGTGGTGCCACTGCTGGTGCCGGCGCGGGTGATCGGCACGGTGGCAGTGCTGCACCTCTTCTCCGCCTACTTCAACTTCCAGAAGCAGAAGGGCGGCCCGCAGACCTCCTCCATGGGCCACAAGCTGCGGCGCTGGTGGCAACTCGTGCCCGTGCCCCCCGTCAGGGTCGTCGTTGCCGGCTCTGCTGCCGCTGCTGCGGCGTCCACAACTGCCTCGGGTGGCGACAAGGTGAAGTAAGCTTCAATTCAACGCTGAGACTAGGGGCCTTCAACGGATAAATTATACGTAGTGTAGTGTGTACTGTGACTGCCAAGCTCGGCGTGGTGCAGTGTTTCTATAAATGAATGGACGATTTTTAGATGCTCTTGCTCTGTAAGGTTCATTTGAGTTTTTAAGTTGGTGGTGACCAACCTGATTTCAGACATGCTGTACGCCCACCTCTGGTTATTTCAAGATGACGATCAGTGTTAAATGCCGGAAATAGAACGTAGGAATGATTGACTAGTAGGGAAGAGTGAGTACAAGTACTAGGAAAGACCTAAGGTGGTGTACTCCTTAGAGTATGCCCCACTACAGCCAAGAGATAACAAATGCAATTTGACACAACCCCATAGGCAAAGTGGGGGATAGCAAACACAACGGACGGTCACAAGACCAGTCAAGCAAGAGAACAAAGCAAAGCAAAACTCAGGGTGGATCTCAAGATCACCACGCAGTCTGAGCACAAGCAAGCGGGCACAAGGCCAGTTCACATGGAGAGTTATAAAAGCACAAGCAGTACATTGATCAGTGATCACAATCTAGCAAGAGCATGTCTGTAGGTACCGTATGACCCCGGATATAGGCGCCGTCCGATTATAGGCGCCGGCGCCTTTATCTGGAGCATGACGCCTATGGCCGGAACTCGATTATAAGCGCACCCCCTGTGATTTCTGTTCTTATTATAAGCGCCACCCTTAAATTTTTACTAGAATCATTACAAAGAATTCACTAAAATGTCACTTCTTCATGGCCACTACAACATCATTATACGCTAGATCGCCTAACAAGTTTAGCCGGGTACTTCTACCAAATGAAGATCATCCAGTACCCCTCCTACTCCTCCTCGTCTGATTCGGGCTCCTGGCAGTTGTTGCCAAAAAATCCATCAACAATGATGTCGTCGTCGACATCCACTTCCGCTGTCAGCTGGCTCCGCCTGTGCGCCATGGCGAGTCCGTCCTCACTGCCGTCAAGCTGGTTGCTGATGCCACAGGTGAGGAAGGCACGCTTGATGAGGTCGGCCGGCACTGCCTTCCAGGCCTGTGAAATCCACCTCAGGACGACCTCAGGTGGAGGCTTCTTCAGGTTCCCTGAAACATTACATGAGAACGGTGGAAAGCCGTTAGTGCAACAACAAAGACTTCGGGGGGGGGGGGGGGGGGGGCTAAAACAATACCGTACTCATGCCATACCTGCTGCCGTCAGCTGCTCTTGCCCCTCTGCCTCAAACCACCTCTGGTACTGCTGGCGGACCGACGCCTTAAAGCTCTTGTTGATGGAGACATCTAGCGGCTGTACCTCCGCCGTACAGCCCGACGGGATGATTGCCGGCACGCAGTTCATCTCGCGGAGCTTCTCCTTCACCCCCTCGGTGAGGTGACCGCGGTAAGAATCCAGCACTAGCATCGAGCTCTTGGCTTGTCTGCCGAACTTAGGCTTCAAGAAAGGCTTGACGCCCTCCTCAAGCCAGCGAATGACGCCCGCGGAGACCATCCACCCGTTCTCGTGGCAAGCCACGACCACATCTGCACGAAACACGTACGGGTGGTTAGAATTCGAACTCAAAACACAACGCAGTTAACGAGCAGTGCACCTCTTGACTTACCGGCCGGGAAATCGCCCTTCGGCAAGGTCTTGCGCTTGAAGAACACCCACGGCTTGAGCTTCAATCCGTCCGCCGTGCACGCCAACATCACGGTCACTCGCTGCTTCTGATACCCCGCGCTCCTGATAGGCACCGAGCGAACACCCGTTTCCTCGACGGTGGTGGTGGCGGGCATCTCCAGCCAGAGCGGCGTCCGGTCCGCGTTGATGATCCACGCGGTGTCGATGCCGCGCTCACGACATCTGTATGAGTACCATTGGACCCCGTCCTCCAAGCACGAGCCCCATGCCCGATGTACTGCACAAGTAACGCAGTACCCTCTGCGCAGCTGTCCAGTGCTCCTTCCTGTGTCTCCCGGGGGCGATGAAGCGAGCAAGGATGCGGAGAGGGTACGCGAGGTCAGGTCGTGTGCACGTCATCAGGTACATTAGGCAACCCACCAGCTCTGGATACGGGCCACTCGGCTCTACGGACTCGTCCGAAGTCTCAGCAAAATGAACGAGAATGAATGAACTAGCAGCATGAGGGAGTATAAGTAGCAAACCCTAATTGGGTTGTACCCCATATGGCCCCACTACAGCCTACACAACATGCAGCATATAAGTTTGACACACCCCCATAGGCAAAGTGGGGGAGAACAAGAGGTCACAAGACCAATCAAGAAAAGCAAAGCAAACTCAGGGTGGATCACGAAGTCACCACACACTCTGAGCACAAGCTAATGGCCACAAAACCAGTTCACATGCAGAGTTATATAAAGCATAACAAGTAGTACAGTGATCAAAACCTAGCAAGTGTAAGCATGCAGGTATAAGCATATAGATCACAGTACAAACAAAGTCAAGAAGTGAGCAAGTGAGGCCAAGTAGGCACAAGGCCTAGAACAGTACAGAAATGCTGATGATCACAAGGTTGAAGTGCCTTGGTGAAGATATCAGCAGTGTTGGCCCGAGAGGCCACGTAAGAAAGACGAAGCTGTCCACGCTGCTGCAACTCTCGAGCAAGGAAGTAACGCAGAGCGATGTGCTTCGTCCTATGCTCCAGTCCGTGCTCCTGACACAAGGCAATCGTGGCCTTGTTGTCGACGTACAGAACTGGAGGAGAACGAGGCGGCTCGCCCAAGTTAGTCAGCAGGTAGGTGAGCCAGCGTAACTCCTGTGCAGCCATGGCCCCTGCGTAGATCTCAGCCTCACAACTGGAGCTGAGAACAGAAGACGAGCGGGTAGACCGCCAAGAAACAGAGCCGGAACCAAGGCTGAAGGTGTAACCCTGTGACGACCGCTGCGTAGCCAAGTCGTCAACCCAAGAAGCGTCTGCGTGTCCAGTGAGGACAACTCGAGCCCGTCCTCCAAGCACGAGCCCCATGCCCGACGTACTGCACAAGTAGCGCAACACCCGCTTAGCGGCCTCCCAGTGCTCTGGTCGGTATCTCTCGGGCGCAACGTAGCGCGCCAGGATGCTAAGAGGGTAGGCAAGGTCAGGTCGAGTGCAGGTCATCAGGTACATGAGGCAGCCCACAAGCTCCGGATACGGGCCACTCGGCTCTACAGACTCATCCGAAGGCAGTGCTGAGAGCGAGTGACCGGTAGGCAGAGGAGTGGACTGTGGCGAGGAGTACGTGAAGCGGAAGCGCTGAAGGACCTGCTGCACCATGTGTGACTCAGTCAAGGTAATGGTGCTCCGTGCTCTGTCCTGGGTGATCTGCAAGCCATGATAGCTGCGCAGCTCACCCAGGTCTGTGCACGTGTGTCTCTTCTGCAGCTCTGACTTCACGTGGGCCAGTCCCTCAATGTCAGCAGTGGCAAAGACCAAGTCGTCGACGTACACGAGGATGTAGAACGGCGGCAGCGTAGTGTCGGTGCGTAGAAACAGCGACGGGTCAGCAGTCGAAGGAGCAAACCCAAGAGCCGCAAGCGTCGTCCTGAGTGTTTCGTGCCTGGCGGAGACCGTTGACTGGCCGCCGGAGGCTCCACTGGGTACCTGCAGGAAACGACCAAGTGAAGCTGTGTGGGCGGCACAGCCAGATCTCCTCGTGCAGGCTGCCCTGTAAGAAAGCTGTGCTGAAGTCAAGAGAGTGAAGCTCGTAGTCACGCTGAGCGGCGACGTGCAGCAGAACCCGAAGAGTGGTCATCTCGGGGTAGGGGAGAAGGTCTCGAAGAAGTCAACTCCCTGTCGCTGACTGAAGCCTCGTGCAACGTAACGCGCCTTGAAAACAGGCGGAGAACCCGGCGGCCGCTTCACCCTCAAAATCCACATGCCACTGACGATGTTCGCCCCAGGTGGGGGAACCTCGTCGACGTAAATGCCTGTGGACTTCCAGGATGCCATCTCTGCGTCCATGGCTGACTGCCACTGAGAGGAGTAGGGACCCTTAATCGCCTCTGCGTAAGAGCGCGGGGTCGGGATGTCTGGTGCATCCGGGTCTCTCTCAGGTGCAATCAGCATGGACAGGAGATGAGGTACAGCAGCTGCAAAACACTCAAAGTCCTTCCTGCCTGTCCTCAAGGACGTGCGTGCCAAGAGCACACTCACCCCCGACGGACGGAGGACAGACAGACTCAGACTCAGCAACAAGACTAGCGGCGTAGTCGAGGCGACAGGCAGCAGCAAAGTCAACAAGCTCAGCAACAAGGGCAGACGCAGCAGTGGACTCAAACGAAGGGTCAGTGACAACAGCGGCTAGAAGACGAGTGGCAGTAGGACTAGCAGCACGAGCAAGGTCTGACGGAGGGTCGGGGACGGCAGGATGCCTTCTACCGAATTCGGGAAGGACCCGTTCGGGACGGTTTGCGACCCACAGAACCTTCAAGTAACACCCGGGTTACTGCCTTTGTGTCGAGCCTATATTTTTCCTCGCCCTGTACCCAGATGGTTCATTGAATAGCTTCCTCTTTCCTTAACCAGATCCTCACACCTGGTAATCAGAGCAGGTTTACACGCGAGGTCTTCAACCGCTTAAAACCGGCCTTTAACTTTAAAACACGACGAAAGCGCCGATACGGGAATGTAAAACCAGTTCCGCGCAATTTTTCTAAGTCCCCCTCGTTCCGGTTTTCGAACACCCTTCAGAATTATTGGCAAAAAAGTTGGAAATTCGACTGTCAGGTCGATTTGAATCTCAACGGCCCAGAGAATTTCGCCCAAAACGTTGGAATTTGGGGCGTCGGATCGGGTTTCTCCTCAACAGCCGAGATCAGACGCGAATTTCGACTAAGGGTGATTGCGCGACGTACAGAATTCGCGGTCGTCAATTCTACAGTCAATTCAACTCCCAGTAAGTCGACCAGCACCTAGAATTCTTTTGTTTTCGTCGCACATCTTCCTCTAAATCGCCAAATGGAGGGAAATAGAGACAATTTCGTATGGAAAATCGCGGAGTTACGTGCTGAGAAGGAGCAGATATGTGCGGCGCTCCTACGACTCGAAAAACGCCTTGCGATCCAGTCGGCAACCGCCACAGCAGCAGCGAGTGCAGCAGCGACAGCAGCAGCAGCGGCGACACCGACAATTGTACCTGCAACAACGGCAGCAGCTACAGTTAACCTCGAAGCAGTGAAGCCGAGGCTACCGGAGGCGTTTGATCTTACAGTTAAAGGGAGCGACGTTCGTCGATTTGTAGCTGGGCTCAAATTACTTCGAAGCCGTTGGATGCACGACCCCCACCCAAGACGCGATGCGCATGCGGCTCGCAGCAACACTGTTACGAGGCCCAGCTCTAGAGTTGATCAACAACAAAATTGTCCAAGGCGAAGAGACGTGGGCACAGTTTCGGGCAGCACTGATCGAGCAGTTCGACGCGTTGAACAGTAGCTACTACGGAGCACGACGCAACCAGCCAAATAGTCGCATGGAGCGATCGGCACCACCCACGACTGCCGACCCGATGGAGAACGACAAGGGCGATGCGAAGCAGCGGCTAGCAAACAACGAGACGTGCGAATTTTGCGGCGCTACAGGACATCGTATCTTGGCGTGTTGGAAAATGAAGAAAATACGTGCGGAGCTGAAGGGCAAGAACAGTGCAGCACCCCAAAGCAGAAAACGGACAACGTGGCAACTTCGGAGAGGGCGAAAAAAGGAGAATATGATGGCGCGAATTTAAAACATCACGACCAGCCAGCACCAGGGGAAATCGCCGAGACAAAAAGACTCCGCAAAACAAGACCCTGCACCGATCGAAAAACTCCACCCATACGCCTCGACAAGTAAGAATATTACTTCTCGTGGTTTTCAAGCCTTTATTAAGGGAGAGTCAGAACTTAAACCGGTACCGGGTAATATGGGGACCTCACTCCGGAGCGTTGATAAGGGTCGAGCGTTCCGAGGAGTTAATATTCTCTCGTAGCAGCACGGTGTTAAGGCTCCCCGCCGTTCCCCACAGGTGAAGCCTACACATCTGCAAAGGCTTAGGGGAAGGTTCCAGGCACAGGAGAAGCTGTACCAGCCTCGGATAATTCATTCTAACCCTACTCAGGTGAAACCTGAAATTGAGTCAGCAGCTTCGAGCGCAGGACCCAAGGACGATATATATGACGTACCCTATGATCCTGTAAGCGAGACCATCTACGGCTACTCGGAGCAGCAGCAGCCACTACTCCGCGAGGTGATCTGCAACGGGCTGTCAACGAGGTAACGGAATAATGAATGACTAGAAATGACAAGGACAAGGAAGATATAGCAAACCCTGGTCAACCCTAGCCAACCCTATACATAAGTGTACACCACCTAGACTAGCAAATATAAACCATAACAATTATAGTTTGACACAAACCCATAGTCTAGGTGACGGTAGTCCTGTGGAAAGCAACACACAGTCTAAGAGCAAGGGTCACATGACCAGTCAGCAAGAGCAAACAATGGTCACAAGACCAGTTCAGAAGAATAAAGCAAAGCCCGGGGCGGATCTCAAGATCACCACGCATTCCGAGAACAAACACGAGGCCACAAGGCCAGTTCACATACAATGACAAAGCAGATATAGAAGATGCAAGAGTACAAGACATGCATGACAAGCATCTCTACAAAAGCAAGGGGCCACAAGGCCTGTCCACAAGCAACGGTATATGATATATAGTGAGATGCAATAGTACAAGACATAACATCTCAACGCAAACAAGTGAGTGCCTGTAGAGACAAGGCCAAGCTGGGTGCAGAAACGCTGGTGGTCACAAGGCTGCAACGCCTTGGTGAAGATATCTGCAGTGTTGGCCTCAGAGACCACACATCGCACGAGTGCCTGGCCATGCTGCCGCAACTCTCGCAGAAGGAAGTAACGAAGCTGGATGTGCTTCGCCTTCCCAACCAGTCGAGGCTCCTCGCACAACAGGATAGCAGACCTGTTGTCGGCGAACAAGACTAGGGGAGAGCGAGGTCGCTCACCAAGGTCGGTGAGAAGGAAAGACAGCCAGCGAAGCTCCTGGGCGGCCATGGCCGCAGCGTACACCTCTGCCTCACAGCTGGAACTAGAGACGGACGACGCCCGAGTCGACCTCCACGAAACAGTTCCGGTGCAAAGGCTGAAGCAGTAACCCTGTGTAGACCGCAGCGACTCTGCGTCGTCGGCCCAAGACGAGTCCGAGAAACCTGTAAGTGTAACTGGCTGCTTCCCTCCAAGAACAAGTCCCATGCCTGATGTATTCGCCACGTACTTCGTCACCCTCTTAGCCGCGTACCGGTGGGAAGGTCGGTGTCTCCCAGGCGCAACAAAGCGCGCAAGGACGCTAAGAGGGTAAGATAGGTCTGGGCGAGTGCAGGTCATCAGGTACATGAGACAACCCACCAGCTCAGGATATGGACCGCTGGACTCAAATGGCTTGTCCGAAGGTGGAGCCGTGAGCCCATGATCCACACCAAGAGGGGTGAGCTGTACCTTGGAGAACGGGAAGCGAAACCGCGTAAGGATCTGCTCAACCATATGCGACTGAGTCAGCGTAATGGTGCGAGTTGCCCTATCCCTGGTGATCTGCAGGCTAAGGTAGTGCTGCAGCTCACCAATGTCAGTGCAAGTGTGTCTCCTCTGCAGTTCCTCCTTCACGGAGGCCAGTGCGTGTCGGTCGGGAGTGGCGAAGTCCAGATCATCAACGTAGACCAGAACAAAGAACGGGGTCGAGCCACGGCGGACGAACAGCGACGGGTCGGCAGACGACGGAAAGAAGTCAAGCGCTGCAAGAGTCGTACGTAGCGCGTCGTGCCACTCGCGGGAGCATGGCGCAGGCCGTAGACCGGTCGATGCAGCTGCCACTGGGTCCGAGGAGGGAAAGAGCCAGTGAAGCCAGGCGGACGACGCAGCCAGATCTGCTCGTGCAGGCTCCCCTGTAGGAACGCTGTGGAGAAGTCCAAGGAGTGCAACTCGTAGTCGCGCTGAGCTGCTATATGCAGCAACACCCGAAGAGTGGTCATCTTCGGGGTGGGAGCGAAGGTCTGGAAGAAGTCCACCCCCTCTTGCTGACTGAAGCCTCTCGCGACGTAACGCGCCTTGAACACCGGTGGAGATCCAGGCGGCCGCTTCACCTTGTAGAGCCTTATGCCACTAACAACGTTCGCCCCAGGTGGCGGAACGGCGTCGACGTAGGTGCCTGTGGACCTATAAGATGCCATCTCTGCCTCCTCAGCTGCTATCCAGTACGAGGCCCAAGGTCCCGACACCGCCTCAGCGTGTGTGCGAGGGATCGGGATGTCAAGAGCGTCTGGATCCCCCTCAGGGGCAAGCAACATGGCACAGAGATGAGGAACAGCGGCCGCAAGGAAACCAAGCTCGAACTGCCTGTCCTCGAGGACCTCCGGGGGAAAGACAGGAGCACCCCCAGAGGATGGAGAACGAGCAGGGCCACTCACTAGGTGAGCGGCGTAGTCAAGGCGGTGGGAAGAGGCAAAGTCAGCGACAGTGGTAACTTGTGCTGAGACAGACGACAGGGGTGCAGTAAGGTGAGTGACCAACGCGGACAAAATACGGGAGACGACAGGACAGGAGGCACGGAGGTAGTCGGACAACGGGTCGCGAAGCACAGTGAGGGACGACTCAGGAGGCTGTGGAAGGACTGAAGAAGGTGTAACACGAGAGCGGAGGACAAGGTGAAACGGGCCGTCTGCACGGTAACGAGACCGACAAGGCTCTGGAGACACAGCACGACTGAGGGGAGAACGACGAGTCCACTGGGACGAGGAAAGGGACTGGACAGGGGGAACAGGAGGGGACGGTAGGGGACCACGAACCAAGCGTGCAGGTGCTGGGTCAGGCAGGCCGCGCAGTCGCAAACGCTACTGCTCCGCCTCCTCTGGCGTCTGCTGCGACGGTACCTGCCCCTGCTGCTGCTCCTGTGGCTCCTCCTCTGCCCTCTCTTGCTGCGGCTGCAGCTGCACCCGCTGCTGCGACCGGGACTTCTGCGCTACCCTCTCCTGCTGCGGCCGTGACTCCTCCTCTACTCTCTCCTGCTGTGTCTGTAACTGTACCTGCTCCTGCGGGCGAGACTCCTGCTCTACCCTCTCCTATTGTGGTCGTGACTCCTCCTCCACTCTCTCATGCCGCGACTGCAACTGCACCCGCTGCTGCACTCGTGACTCCTCCTCTACTCTCTCCTGCTGCGGTTGCAACTGCACCTGCTGCTGCAGTCGTGACCCTTCCTCTGCTCTCTCGTGCTGCTGATGTGGCTCCTCCTCTACTCTCTCCTGCCGCTGCAGCTGCGGCTGCTCCTGCTCCTGCTCCTGCTGCTGCTGCTGCGGCTGCTGCTGCTGCTGCTGCTGCTGCTGCTGCTGCTGCTGTTGCTGCTGTTGCTGTGCCCTCTCAAACCGCTCACGCTCCTCCCTCTCCAACCGGAAGAGACGCTGCTAACGGGTCAGGAAACGTACAGTGCGCGGTGTAGGCGCCAGAGTGCCAGTGCCTCTAGCTCCAGCACCCCCAGAACCAGCACCTCCACCACCGACACCCCCGGGGCCTCCAGTACCTCCCGCAAGAACACCCCCAGGCTCCGCAGCAACGGCCGCAGAGAAGAACGAGGGGGGAACTGCGGGACGGACGGGAAGCCAGGGGGTGACGCGGCGCGATACCGTCTAGTCGAGGCTGCCGTGTCCTCCACGGGAGTGACCCCTACGCCAACACCCCCTGCACCCCCAGAACCGACACCACCAGCTCCAGCAGCCCCAGCACCCTCACCCTCCGCAACTGCACCTCCCGCACCCCCAGACACGAGAGGGACTGGACGCTGCGGGGGGGACGACTGCAAAGTGACGTGCGACACACCTGACGGGGCAGGACGCGAAGGGGGGGGGCTACTGGGGCGACTAGGGGGGGCTCAAGGGTGAGGAACAGCGGGGGGGAAAAGACCTCAGTACCTCGGTGGGGCCAACTCCTGTAGTAACAGACAGACTCGTCAAACGTGACGTCCTGGGAACTGAAGAACTCGTAGGTGAGTGGGTCGTAGAACACCCAGCCGGCGGTGTCCAAAGGGAAGCCAAGAAAGACGCAGGCACGAGTGCGCAGAGACAACTTGTTCGCGCCAGGTGCGCGAACGTGAGCCAGAAAACCCCACACGCGGAAGTCAGCTGCTACGCCTGGAGAACCTGTCCAAAGGGAGACCGGCGTCACCCGTGGCCGTGCGTCACTGGGCCACAGGTTCAGCTGGTGCGCGGCGTAGCGGGCTGCCTGAGGCCACAGGAACTGGGGGGCACCGGCATGGCACATGGAGGTCCGGGCAACCTCCATGACCAGGCCGATGCGTCGCTCGGCTACCCCGTTCTGCTGCGGCGAGGCTGGTAGTGTGTAAGGCTGGAGGATCCCCCGACCCTGACAGAACGTCTCTAGGCGAGTGGAAGAAAACTCACCACCACGGTCCGAGTGCAGGCGGAGCCCACAAAGGGCCTGGGCGCCACCCCACGCTAGTAGCCACGGCTCGAGGACGGTAGGCACGTCGGCCTTCCGTCGCAGGGGGAAAACCGTGGTGTAGCGGGAGTAGTCGTCCACCACAATCAGGAAGTAGCGCTCCTGACGTGGGCCACGAACCGGGGAGGGGCCCCAAACGACCAAGTGCAGGGTCTGGAAAGGAGCCGTGGTGGGGGAGAACGAGGAGGAGTGAGGGGCAGCGCGCTTCCGACCCTCGACGCAAGGAGTGCACGGCGACGCAGGCGAGCGAGGAAGCGGGGCAAGCGACTATGGGAGACCTGAGACCAGACGGTAACGTGCCATCCTACTGAGACGTGGGAACGACGGGTGACCTAGACGGTGGTGCCAGAGGACCGACGGGTGGGTGAGTGACCGACAGTCGCACGACACAGCAGCTACCTGACCTGACCTGACCTGACCTGACCCAGTGTGGTGGGACCCAGTGTGTAGTGAGTACAGACTAGAGCCCGGCTCCCTGTGGAAAGTGGCCAGAGGCGCCCCAGTGGCGCCGATTGTGCAGGAGGCAACTGGCTCGTCGAGTGGGAAAGTAGTGACTACGCCTAGGTCGTGGAGGTGACTGACACCAACCAGGTTCCTATAGAACCTGGGGGTGTAGTAACCTGTGAGAAACCCAGAGGGAGCCGCCGGACACGGGAGAGTGGTGGTGCTGTGGGCAACTACAGGTCCCACGGAGGGGTCAGCCAAGGCGACAGTGACTGGAGTGCGCAGTGGTGTAAGGTCAGTACAGTCGCGACAGAAGCAGCTGGACGATCCAGAGTCTAGGGTGAAGGAAAGCTGTGCAGTCTGTGAGGTCGCACCCGAGCTAGCGACAAAGGCTGGTGCTAGACTAGTGGTAGCTGAAGCTCCTATACAAAGACGCTCAGAGGGGCCCGGACTGGAAACAACACATGTACCAAGACTGGATGTTAGAATCTAGATGTGAACGAGAATGATGAACCTAGGAATGATGGGGATACAAGTAGGAAACCCTAGCAAAGTTGTACCCCCTAAGGCTAAACCCACTATAGCCTACACAATATAAACATATAATGTTTGACACACCCCCATAGGCTAAGTGGGAGACAACCAGATGGTCACAAGACCAGTCAAAGCAAAGCAAAGCAAGCTCAGGGTGGATCTCAGGGAAACCACACAAATTCTGAGCACAAGCAAGTGGTCACAAGACCAGTTCACATGCAGGTTGATAATATAACAAGAGATACAGTGATCACAACCTAGCAAAAGCAGGCATGCAGGTATATATATAGAGATCACAGTACAAGCAGAGTCAAGAAGTAAGCAAGTGAGAACCAGTAGGCACAAGGCCTAGAACAGTACAGAAGCGCTGATGGTCACAAGGCTGAAGCGCCTTGGTGAACACATCAGCAGTGTTGGCCCAAGTGGCCACGTAACGCAGACGAAGCTGACCGCGCTGCTGCAGCTCTCGAGCAAGGAAGTAGCGCAGAGCGATATGCTTCGTTCTGTGCTCCAGTCTGTGCTCCTCACACAAGGCAATGGCAGCCTTGTTGTCGACGTATAGCACTGGAGGAGAACGAGGCCGCTCTCCCAAGTCGGTCAGCAGGTAGGTGAGCCAGCGTAACTCCTGTGCAGCCATGGCTGTGGCGTAGATCTCAGCCTCACAACTGGAGCTGAGAACAGAAGACGAGCGTGTGGAACGCCAAGAAACTGAACCAGAGCCAAGGCTGAAGGTGTAACCCTGAGACGACCGCTGAGTGGCCTGGTCGTCAGCCCAAGAAGCGTCTGAGTGCCCAGTGAGTACAACTCGGTCTCGTCCTCCAAGCACTAGCCCCATGCCCGACGTACTGCACAAGTAGCGCAACACCCTCTTAGCGGCATCCATGTGCTCCTTCCGGTGACGGCCAGGAGCGACATAGCGTGCAAGGATGCTAAGAGGGTATGCAAGGTCAGGTCGAGTGCAGGTCATCAGGTACATGAGGCAGCCCACAAGCTCTGGATACGGGCCACTCGGCTCTACGGACTCATCCGAAGGCAGAGCTGAGAGCGAGTGACCGGTAGGCAGAGGAGTGGCCTGAGGCGAGGAGTACGTGAAGCGGAAGCGATGAAGGACCTGCTGCACCATGTGTGACTGAGTCAAGGTGATGGTGCGCCGTGCTCTGTCCCAGGTGATCCGCAAGCCAAGATAGCTTGTCAGTTCACCCAGGTCTGTGCACGTGTGTCTCTTCTGCAGCTCCGACTTCACGTGGGCGAGTGCCGCAGTGTCAGCGGTGGCAAAGACCAAGTCGTCGACGTACATGAGGATGTAGAACGGCGGCAGCGAAGTGTCGGTGCGTAGAAACAGCGACGGGTCAGCAGTAGAAGGAGCGAACCCAAGAGCCGCAAGTGTAGTCCTCAGTGTGTCGTGCCACTCACGCGGCGCCTGGCGGAGACCGTAGACTGGCCGCCGGAGGCTCCACTGGGTACCAGGAGGGAACGACCCAGTGAAGCCAGGTGGGCGGCGCAGCCAGATCTCCTCGTGCAGGCTGCCATGTAGGAAAGTAGTGCTGAAGTCAAGAGAGTGGAGCTCGTAGTCACGCTGAGCGCCGACGTGCAGCAGAACCCGAAGAGTGGTCATCTTCGGGGTCGGGGAGAAGGTCTGGAAGAAGTCAACTCCCTCTCGCTGACTGAAGCCTCGTGCAACGTAACGCGCCTTGAATACAGGCGGAGAACCCGGCGGCCGCTTCACCCTGAAAATCCACATGCCACTGACAATGTTCGCCCCAGGTGGGGGAACGTCGTCGACGTAGGTGCCTGTGGACTTCCAGGAAGCCATCTCTGCGTCCATGGCTGTCTGCCACTGAGAGGAGTACTCACCCGCGATCGCCTCAGCGTAAGAGCGCGGGGTCGGGATGTCTGGAGCATCCGGGTCTCCCTCAGGGGCAACCAGCATGGACACGAGATGAGGTAAAGCAGCGGCAAAGCACTCAAACTCCTCCTGCCTGTCCTCAAGGACGTCCGTGCCAAGAGCACACTCACCCCTGACGGACGGAGGACAGACAGACTCAAACTCAGACTCAGCGACAAGGCTAGCGGCGTAGTCTAGACGACAAGTGGCAGCAAAGTCAACTAACTCAGCGACTAGAGCAGACGCAGCAGAGGACTCAAAGGAAGGGTCAGTGACAACAGTGGCGAGGAGACGCGTGACAGTAGGACTGGCAGCACGAAGGGAGTCAGACTCCGGGTCAGCAAGAGCAGGAAGAGAGGACGCAGGAGGAGACGGCAGGGGGACGCGCTGAGGAGCAGAGGAAGGACGAAGCGCCATCTGGTGAGTGCCTGGGACAGCAGGAGGACGCTGACGAGGGACATGACGACCAGTGTGAGCAGCACGAACAGGCAACGCACGACGAGACTCGGGCGACGCAGGACGAGACTCAGGCTCACGACGCTCTGTAAGACCTCCAGTCGGACCAGTGTAAGGAGAAGGACCAGGGAGTGGTAAGGCAGGAGGGAACTGTGACTGCGACTGGACTGGCGGAAGACACTCTAAGGAGGGAGCAGGACAAGGAGGAGGCGACTGACCAAGAACCTGCTGAAGGAGCGGAACGAAGTACGGCTGCGGCCGCGTAGCGCCGCCAGAACCAGCAGAGAGACCACCAGTAGCCTTAGCTCCAGGGTCTCCAGCTACAGCGCCCGCAGGACCACGAGTAGCTCCAGCAGCGCCAGCACCAGCAGCAGCTCCAACTCCAGGGTCCCAGCACCAGCAGCAGCTCCAACTCCAGGGTCCTCAGCACCAGCAGTAGCTCCAACTCCAGGGTCCGCAGCACCAGCAGCAGCTCTAACTCCAGGGTCCGCAGCACCAGCAGCAGCTCCAACGCCCGGGTCCGCAGCACCAGCCGCAGCTCCAACTCCCGGGTCCTCAGCACCAGCAGCAGCTCTAACTCCAGGGTCCGCAGTACCAGCATCAGCTCCGACTCCAGGGTCCTCAGTACCAGCAGCAGCTCCAGCTCCAGGGTCCCCAGCACCAGCAGCGCCACTCCGGAGACTGCAGCGCCGAGCGTACCACTCTCGGAGTCGCTGGGGAGAGGGTAGCTCCCGCCGAGGCGGAGAACCAGCACCTCCAGCAGCGCCAGCAGCACCGCCAGCAGCATCAGCACCTCCAGCAGCTCCTGCAGGACCAGCAGCACCTCCAGCAGCACCAACAGCACCGCCAGCAGCAGCAGCACCTCCAGCAGCTCCAGCAGTACCAGCACCAGCAGCACCTCCAGCAGCGCCAGCAGCACCGCCAGCAGCAGCAACACCTCCAGCACCAGGGTCCGTGACACTAGGAGCGCCACTCCGGAGACTGCAGCGCCGAGCGTACCACTCTCGGAGCCGCTGGGGAGAGGGCAGCTCCCGCCTAGGAGGGGAAGCACTAGCACCAGCGCCAGTAGCACTCCTAGCTCTAGAAGCACCCCTCCTGAGGCTGCAGTACTCTAAGTACCACTCATGCAGCTGCTGCGAGGAGAGAGCTCCTCCAGGTGTAGCACGCTCAGTCTCAGCACCCTCAGGCGCAGTACCCTCAGACGTAGCACTCCCAGGCTCAGCACCCCCAGACTCAGCACCCGCAGGCTCCGCACCCCCAGGCGCAGCACCCCCAGACTCCGCAACCCCAGGCTCCGCACCCCCAGGCTCCGCACCCTCAGACTCCGCAACCCCAGGCTCCGCACCCCCAGGCTCCGCACCCCCAGGCTCCGCACGCTCAGGCTCAGCACCCCTAGCAGGACGAGAGTCGACAGCTACCTCGACAGGCTCAACCGGGTCTACCTGGGACACACCTGAGGGAGCGGCACCCTGAGGGGGGAGGGGGTCTACCACAGCAGCACCTGGCGCGAGGAAGAGAGGCGGGGGGGGGAGCGGGGCAGTGCGGTAGGGGAAGAGGCGGTAGTAGGGCACAGACTCGTCAAAAGTGACGTCCTGAGAGGGTAGGACACGGTGCGAGGTGGCGTGGTAAAACTGCCAACCAGACGCGTCCGGGACAAAGCCAAGGACAACACAAGGAACAGCGCGGGAGGAGAGCTTGTCCGTGGACGTATCGCGAACAAAAGCTCGAGATCCCCAGACCCGAAAACGCGACGCATCGCCAACCTCTCCCGTCCAACGCAGTGTCGGGGAAGTCTCCGGCAAGGAGACACGGGGCCAGAGGTTGAGCTGATGCGCAGCGTATCGGACCGCAAACGGCCACAGAAAGTGGGGGGCAGCCGCATGGATCAAGGAGGTACGAGCGACCTCCATGACCAAGCCAATGCGGCGCTCAGCAACCCCATTCTGCTGTGGAGAGGCCGGAAGCGTGAACGACTGGCGGATGCCGTGCTCCGCACAGTAGGCTGCCAAGAGGTCGGAGGAGAACTCACCACCTCTGTCAGAGTGCAAGCGCAGGACAGGAAAGTCCGAGTGGAAACGCTCGCTGAGCTGGAGACGAGAAGCGCGGATCCAAGGGATCAAAACATCAGGGACCTCACCCTTGGTGCGCAAGGGGAAGACCGTGGTGTAGCGCGAGTAGTCGTCAACAACTATCAGGAAGTACCTCTCCTGACCCTGACCACGGACGCGGGCTGGGCCCCACACGTCCATGTGGAGCGTCTGCAAGGGAGCAGTCGTCGGGGGAAACGAGGAGGAGTGAGGAGCGGCGCGCTGCCGCCCCTCGACACAGGGAAGACAGGGAGGAGCAGTCGAGGGTGGGAGGGGAGGGAGAACCCTGGGAAGACCAGAGACAAGGTATCGTTTGTGCATGGCACGAAGGCGCTGCACGGACGGGTGACCAAGTCGGTGGTGCCAGAGGACGGTCTCGTGCGCTAGAGAGCGACACGAGCAGGGGGCCGACAGCTGACCAGACGCAGACGCAGACGCTGCTACCTGAGGGGACTCAGTGGTCAGTGTGTGCAGGTCCGACCCCGGCTGCCGAGTGAAGGTAGCTAGGTGACGGCCCGTCCGAGCACACGTGCAGTGTGTCACGCGCTCGTAGGCAGGGGTGAACTGGTGGACACCCCCGTCCTGGAGCGCACTACCCGCCACCAAGTTCGTAGAGAACGAGGGGAGGTAGAGACCTGACAGTGTGCCCGACGGGACCGCAGGACAAGGGAGGACAGTGGAGGAGGTCGCAAGGACCGGACCCCCAGAGGGGTCAGCAAGGGAGACTGCAACCGGCCGAGCAAGCTGCTCAAGGGCCGTGCGGTCACGAAAGAAACAGCGGGAAGCACCGGAGTCCAGTGTGAAGATGTGCAGTGCCGCAGTAGACGCAGTACCAGCAGGTGCAAACGCACGAGTACCTGGGGCAGCAGACTCACCAGCACCTAGAGCAGCAGTCTCACGAGGACCTAGGGCAGCAGACGCACTAGCACCTAGAGCGGCAGCCACACCAGTACCTAGAGCAGCAGACTGGATACCGGGGTCAGGCGGTACACACAGGGGACAGGCACTCTCAGTACTAGTAGACAATGCATACATGGCAGTGAGGATAGCATTAGAGTCAAGAGCAAAGATATCTACCCTCTGCCTAAGCAGCTCCACCTAGGAGGGGAGCTCAGCGGCGTCGCCAAACTCTGTACGCCAAGCGTCGCCCAGACGGGCGAAGCAGTGGGACTCTGTGTGGCCACGGGTCCCGCAAGGCTGACCAGTCCGGACACCTGTGCGAATGACGTACGGGCAGCGAGCAGTACTCAGTGACCCTCTACTCTGAGCGTACCACTCACGGAGATGCTGGGGCGAAAGAGGACACGGCAGCTGCACCTGTCCACTACCAGAAGCTCCCGAACGACCCACTCCAGAGCGACTACCACTACGGCCACCGCGACAGCCCCAACTAGCGTACCACTCACGAAGCTGCTGGGGCGTGAGGGACTCACGCGCACGGCCCTGGAGCTGCATCTGGCCACGCCAGGAGCAGCAGTAGCAGCAGTAGCGGCAGTAACAGCAGTAACAGCAGGAGCAGTAGCAGTGGGAGTAGTAAAGGCAGTAGCAGTAGTAGCAGCGGTAGCAGTGCGGGCAGGGCAATGCTCACCAGTGGTCGGCGCGGCAGGCGCAAGACGGTGGCGACAGCGGGGCCGCTACAACTGCAGGGCGGGGCCGGGCCGCGGCAGGGAGCTCCGCGGCAGCTGCTGCAGGGCGGGGCCGGGCCGCGACGGCAGCTGCTCCAGGGGCCAGGGGCGGCTGCTGCAGGGGCGGCTGCTCCAGGGGCCAGGGGCGGCTCTTGCAGTGGCGGCTGCTCCAAGGGGCAGGGGCGGCTGCTCCAGGGGCCAGGGGCGGCTCTTGCAGTGGCGGCTGCTCCAGGGGCCAGGGGCGGCTGCTGCAGGGGCGGCTGCTCCAGGGTCCAGGGGCGGCTCCTGCTGTGGTGGCTGCTCCAGGTGGCCAGGGGCGGCTGCTGCAGGGGCGGCTGCTGCAGGGGCGGCTGCTCCAGGGTCCAGGGGCGGCTGTAGGTGCAGCTGCTCCAGAGGCCAGGGGCGGCTGCTGTAGGTGCGGCTGCTCTAGGGGCCAGGGGCGGCCGTCCCAAGGGCGGGCGCGGGGTAGGGCAGGGCGCCACGGTGAGCAGGGGCGACGCGCGGGTCGCGCGGGGGCGACGCGACGAGGCAGGGGCGACGCGCGCGGGTCCCGCAGCTGCGTCGCGACGAGGCGGGGGCGACGCGCGGGTCCCGCAGCTGCGTCGCGACGAGGCGGGGGCGACGCGCGGGTCCCGCAGCTGCGTCGCGACGAGGCGGGGGCGACGCGCGGGTCCCGCAGGGTCGTCGCGACGAGGCAGGGGGGGGGGAAGTGCGGGTCCCGCAGAGGCGCCGCGAAGAGGCGGGGGCGACGCGCGGGTCCCGTAAGGGCGTCGCGAAGAGGCAGGGGGCGACGCGCACGGGTTCCGACGGGCTGCAGGCGCCGGCGTGCAGCAGCCGCGGCGCGCGGGTTACGGCCTGCGCGCGAGCGGCCTACGGGCGGCGTACGGGCCGCCACTGGGCTGCCTACGGGCTGCCTACGGGCTGCCTACGGACGGCAGCTGCCTACGGGCGGCGTACAGGCTGCCTACGGGCGGCAGCGGCCTACGGGCGGCGTACGGGCGGCCTACGGGCGGCAGCGGCCTACGGGCGGCGTACGGGCAGCGTAAGGGCGGCCTACGGGCGACGGCAGGCGACGGGCAGCCTACGGGCGACGGGCAGCCTACGGGCGGCGACCACTAGGGCGCACGACGTCGCTAGTAGGGGCGCTCGACGGCGCAAGAAGGGGCGCTCGACGGCGCTAGGAGGGGCGCTCGACGGCGCAAGAAGGGGCGCTCGACGGCGCGAGAAGGGGCGCTCGACGGCGCGGTGGAACGGTGGGCCCAAACCAACTTCGGTCCTGGGTCCTGACCTAGGCGTCGGATACCATGTTAGAATCTAGATGTGAACGAGAATGATGAAACTAGGAATGATGGGGATACAAGTAGGAAACCCTAGCAAAGTTGTACCCCCTAAGGCTAAACCCACTATAGCCTACACAATATAAACATATAATGTTTGACACTGGAAACACATGTCTCTACTCGTGCAGCCGGGAACGGTCCTAGACCAAGTCGGTGAGACTCAACTGGTGCAGCAATGCGCTGGCGAAGACGCGAGGGCCAGTGCGGTGTAATAGCATGAGGACCAAAACGCTCACGGTGGAGGTCGTCGAGGCGACGGTAGCAGCGGGACGCAGAGTGGTCAGGACTCCAGCAGGTGGTGCCAGCACCCGGGCCAGTCAGGATCCGGTACCCGCAGGGACCAACATCGCGCCCACTACTGGCTGAGCCGCTGCTGCGGCCGGTACTCCTAGGACCCTCAGGTCCCCACTGTCGGGAGTGCTGTAGCCGCTGTCGCTGCGGCTGACCCTGCTGCTGCTGCTGCTGCAGAACTCTAGCACATGCCATGGTAGGCGCTAGAAACGATCGAGCGCGGTGGGGAGCGGCTAGGAGCGGTTGCTAGCTACAGCCTATGCTGCTGCTGAGTCTGCTGGGGGCAGCCTATGCTGCTGATGGTGCTGCTGGGGGCAGCCAATGCTGCTGCTGGTTCTGCTGGGGGCAGCCTATGCTGCTGCTGGTTCTGCTGGGGGGGGGGGGGGGGGGAGGCTATGTTGCTGCTGGTTCTGCTGGGGGCAGCCTATGCTGCTGCTGGTTCTGGCGTTGGGGAACGGTTTTGGGCGGTTCAAGACGGTCCTGGGCGGTTCTAGACGGTTCTGGACGGTCTTGGGCGGTCCTGGGCGGTTATGGGCGGTTCTGGGCTGTACTGGACGGTCCTGGGCGGTACTGGACGGTTCTGGACGGTCCTGGGCGGTTCTGGGCAGTTATGGGCGGTCCTGGACGGTCATGGGCGGTTCTTTACGGTTCTGGACGGTCCTGGGCGGTCCTGGGCGGTTCTAGGCGGTCCTGGACTGTCCTGGGCGGTTCTGGACGGTTCTGGACGGTTCTGGACGTTCCTGGGCGGTTCTGGAGGGCTGGTGGCAGGCGAAGCTGGCGGACTGCAGGGCGTACGGGGAGGGGACGCGACGGGGCTGGCGGACTGGGACGCAACGGGGCTGGCGTACGGGGGCGAATAGCAGGCGAGTTGCAGGGTGGCGGGGAGGGGACGCGACGGGTACGGGAGGGGGAGGCGACGAAAAGGGGACGCGACGGGTAGGGGAAGGGGAGGCGACAAAAAGGGGACGCAATGGGTAGGGGAAGGGGAGGCGACGGGGAAGGGGCGTGACGGGGAGGCGACGGGGAAGGAACGCGACGGGGAGGCCTGCGGGGCGACGGGCTACGCGGGGGGGGGGGGGGGGGGGGGGGGGGGGCGGGGGGAATGCGCGCGATTCGGGGGCCCGCGGGGGCCTTTCTAGGTCGCGACGTGGGGGGGGACCCGCGGGGTTCCGTCTTAGGTCGCGATTCGGGGGCCCGCGGGGGCCTTCCTAGGTCGCGACGTGGGGGGACCCGCGGGGGTCCGTTCTAGGTCGCGACGTGGGGGGACCCGTGGGGGTCCTTCTAGATCGCGATTCAGGGGGCCCGCGGGGGCCTTCCTAGGTCGCGACGTGGGGGACCCGCGGGGGTCCTTCTAACTCGCGATTCGGGGGCCCGCGGGGGCCTTACTAGGACGTGACGTGGGCTGGCGCTAAGGGGTGACGGGGCACTACGGGTAACGCGTTACTAACGGGCGAGCGCGGGGCGGTGGGCCCATGGGAATCGAACTGCTCTATACCATGTCAACGAGGTAACGAAATAATGAATGACTAGAAATGACATGGACAAGGAAGATATAGCAAACCCTGGTCAACCCTAGCCAACCCTATACATGAGTGTACACCACCTAGACTAGCAAATACAAACCATAACATTTATAGTTTGACACGGGCGACGCCTCCAGGCACTAGTGGACAGTGGTGCGTCCCACTCGGTGTGCGACCGCGGGACGTTGGACAAAATTGGAGAATTATCAGAGGAGACCCAGTTTACAGCAACGATGGTGGTCGGTACGAAGCTTCCCATCCACGGCGAGACAACATTGCAGCTGCAGATAGGGGCGTTGAGGTGGAAGCCGACGTTGCCGATCGCGAACATCAAGGGATTATATTTCATCTTGGGGCGAGATTTTCTAAAGCGGTTCAACCCCGAGATAGACTGGGTCAACCGGGAGGCGTGCATCTACAACAACGGGAAACGTGTGGAGCTGCGAAGCTGGACGGATACAGGGGATGTTCCTGAAACGACACTTGCACGGTTCACGGACAGTGAACAAGAGTAACACAGGTTACTTAGCATTGGTTATGGCAGCAACAGAGGAGGAGAAGCCGAACTCGGAGCTACCTGCAGCAATACAGGAGGTGTTGGAGCAGTACAAGGACATCATGCCGGATGACTTGCCTGCAGGAGTGCCTCCAGCACGAACCCACGAGCACGAGATCGTGGAGGAACCAGGTGCAAAACCCGTCTCCCGTGCACCATACTGCCTCAGTCCGACCGAACTGACAGACTTGAAGAAGCAGATCGAGTACTTACTGGACAGAAAACTGATCCGCCCATCCACCTCTCCCTACGGTGCACCAGTTCTCTTCACTCCAAAGCCGGACGGTAGTTTACGGATGTGCATCGACTACCGGGCACTGAACAAACAGACAGTAAAAAAAAAATCCCCCATACCGCGCATAAACGATCTTCTAGACCAGCTGCGTGGTGCGACGGTATTTTCGAAGCTGGACCTACGGTCGGGTTACTGGCAGATAAGGATGGCAGACAACTCGATCCAGAAGACGGCGTTTTGTACCAGATATGGCTCCTACGAATACTTAGTGATACAGTTCGGACTCTGCAACGCACCAGCGACATTCCAGGCAGAGATAAACCACATCCTGTCAGAATATGTTGTTTGTGTAGCCTGCAGTGGGGTACTCAATAGTGAGTACAGCCCCTTAGGGTTTGCTATTTGTATCCTGCTGCTTGCTAGTTCAACCATTCCTTCTCAATTCTGTTCGTGCACACATTCCTAGCTCGTACTTGGCGCCTCCTTTCGTAGTCCTACTGTGGCCTAGGCTACTAAGCCTAGGCCGTACTCCTAGTATATTTGACATGGTATCAGAGGGCGGCATGTCTGCCGCCTTCCTGTGTATGGGCCCACCACCCGCTTCCGCTGCCGTACTGTCCGCCGCGTGCCCCGTGGTGCGCGGCGGCGAAACCCTAATTTCTGCCCGCCGCGCGCTCGGGGCGCCTGGCGGGTTTTCCCTTCCGTGGCGCCCGTCGTGGTCCCCTTGGGGGGGCCCCCTTGGGGTTTACGGATGTGCATCGACTACCGGGCACTGAACAAACAGACAGTAAAAAAAAAAAACCCCATACCGCGCATAAACGATCTTCTAGACCAGCTGCGTGGTGCGACGGTATTTTCGAAGCTGTACCTACGGTCGGGTTACTGGCAGATAAGGATGGCAGACAACTCGATCCAGAAGACGGCGTTTTGTACCAGATATGGCTCCTACGAATACTTAGTGATACAGTTCGGACTCTGCAACGCACCAGCGACATTCCAGGCAGAGATGAACCACATCCTGTCAGAATATGTTGTTTGTGTAGCCTGCAGTGGGGTACTCAATAGTGAGTACAGCCCCTTAGGGTTTGCTATTTGTATCCTGCTGCTTGCTAGTTCAACCATTCCTTCTCAATTCTGTTCGTGCACACATTCCTAGCTCGTACTTGGCGCCTCCTTTCGTAGTCCTACTGTGGCCTAGGCTACTAAGCCTAGGCCGTACTCCTAGTATATTTGACATGGTATCAGAGGGCGGCATGTCTGCCGCCTTCCTGTGTATGGGCCCACCACCCGCTTCCGCTGCCGTACTGTCCGCCGCGTGCCCCGTGGTGCGCGGCGGCGAAACCCTAATTTCTGCCCGCCGCGCGCTCGGGGCGCCTGGCGGGTTTTCCCTTCCGTGGCGCCCGTCGTGGTCCCCTTGGGGGGGCCTCCGCGGTCCCCTCCCGTCGAAGCGCCCGTCAAGGCGCTCTCGGGGACCCGCGCGGCCTCCCCTCCCGTCGCCCGTCAAGGCGACCTCGGGGACCCGCGTGGCCTCCCCTCCCGTCGCCCGTCGAGGCGACCTTGGGGGCCCGCGCGGCCTCCCCACCAGTCGCCCGTCGTGGCGACCACGGGGGCCGCGCGCGGTCCCCTCCCGTCGCCCGTCGAGGCGACTTTGGGGGCCGTGCGCGGCCCTCCCCGTCGCCCGTCGAGGCGACTTCGGGGGGCCCACGCGGCGCCCTCCCCGTCGCCCGTCGAGGCGACTTCGGGGGGCCCGCGCGGCGCCCTCCCCGTCGCCCGTCGAGGCGGCTCTGGGGCCCCGTCGCGGCGCCCTCCCTGGTGCCCGTCGCGGCGCCCCGGGGGGGGCCGCGCGACTCCCTTCTCGTCGCCCCTCGGGGCGCCCTGGGGGCCGTGCGTTTTTTTTTCCTCCCCCCCCTCCTCCTGCCTTTCAACTGCGGCGGCCGCCCCTGGAGCCGCCCGCCACTGCAGCAGCAGCCCCTGGAGCCGCCCACCACTACAGCAGCCGCCCCTGGAGCGGCCCGCGCTTGCAGCAGCCGCCCCAGGACCCCTGCAGCAGCCCGTGGCGCCGCCCCGGGGCCCGCGCGGGCCGCCCGTGCAGCAGCCCACGGCCTGCCCCTGCAGTTGCTCGTGATGCCGTCCCTGCACCCCATCCCCCCCCCCCCCCTCCCGTGCTGCCCATTCTCCCGTTCTGCCGTGCGTTCCGCGGTGGTTGGGGGGTGGGGTGGCGAACATGGGGGTGAGAGGTGTGGGCTCTCCCCTTCCCTTTCCCCTCCTCCTCTTTCGTCTCCCACTGCTGCGGCTGCCGCTGCGGGGGGGTGGAGGTGTGGGAGCCGTGGGGAGTGGAGCTAGGGGGGTGATGTGGGAGTGGAGCTAGGGGTGAAACTGGGGGTGTGTGTAGGGGGGTGTGGGATAGTTGGGGGAGGTTGAGTGGAGGCAGCCGTCGTGTCGTACGCAGCGCCTGTATTCCGGGGCCCTTGTCGCCGGTAGCTCAGAGAGCCTGCTGCACCTGTTGCCCGTGGGTCCGTTGCTCCTGCCGCTCGTCGCAGCCGCAGAGCCTGTTACTCCTGTATTCCGGGGCCCTTGTCGCCGGTAGCTCAGAGAGCCTGCTGCACCAGTCGCCCGTGGGTCCGTTGCTTCTGCCGCTCGTCGTAGCCGCAGAGCCAGTTACTCCAGTAGTCCGGGGCCCTTGCCTCGGTAGCCACTGTGTCAGCCGCCACTGTGTCAGCCGCTTCTGTTGCCCGTGTGTCTGCAGCTTCAGTCGTCGCCTCCCATCTTCTCTCCTCTCACAGTCCCTCCTCCTCCTCACTTGCCCTCTGTGATAGCCTCTAGCTTTGCTGATAATTGTGAACTATTGCACTGCCTGCTCATTGTGCTGATTTCACCCCACTTTGGCTATGGGGGTGTGTCAGAATATGTTGTTTGTGTAGCCTGCAGTGGGGTACTCAATAGTGAGTACAGCCCCTTAGGGTTTGCTATTTGTATCCTGCTGCTTGCTAGTTCAACCATTCCTTCTCAATTCTGTTCGTGCACACATTCCTAGCTCGTACTTGGCGCCTCCTTTCGTAGTCCTACTGTGGCCTAGGCTACTAAGCCTAGGCCGTACTCCTAGTATATTTGACACATCCTACGGCCCGTGCTGGACGAGTGCGTGGTGGTGTACCTAGACGACATTCTCATCTACTCCAAGAATATGAAGGAGCACGTGGAGCATCTGCGGAAAGTCTTCGAGATCCTGCGGGATAACAAATTCTACGTGAAGCTGTCGAAGAGCGACTTCGCCCAGAAGAAGGTGCAGTTTCGCGGGCACATGGTGAGTGCCGAGGGCGTACACGTGGACCCGTGGAAGATTGAAGCCGTCAAGAAGTGGAAAGTACCGAAGAACGTGAAGGAGTTGGAGCAGTTCCTAGGCTTTGCCAACAACTACAACAGGTTCGTGCCGCAGTACGCTAAGATAGCAACGCCACTGACCAACCTACTGAAAAAGGATACGCCCTACAAATGGGATACTCCTCATCAGCAAGCCATGGAGTAGCTACAGACAGTACTGACCACAGCGCCAGTACTCATCCTACCGGACCCGGACAAGGACTACGTGGTGGAAGCAGACGCTAGTGACCAGGCAGTCGGAGCAGTACTGATGCAGGATCACGGACGTGGATTGCAGCCCATCGCCTACCTTAGTAAGAAGCTACACGGAGCAGAACTGAATTACCAAATCGATGACAAGGAAGCCTTAGCGGGAGCCAAGACTACAGTTTACACTGACCACTGCAGTCTCAAATACTTGAAGTCGCAGCCGACGCTCTCACGACGACAGGTGCGGTGGGTGGACTTCCTGGAAACTCACTTCCACTACGACATCGTCTACAAACCCGGGCTACACAACAAAGCAGACGCGTTGAGCCGCCCCGGACATGTAGCAGGCATCCAGCTCGACGGGATGAACCCTCTACTTAAGGGTCTATTCCCACATGGGTACTCAGTTGTCGTAGAGATTTCTACAGCAGAGAAGGAAAAGCTGTTACAGTGGGAGAATGACTTAGATGTAAGGAAGAGTTCAGGGAACATTTGGGTACCGAACTATGCCCCGCTCCGAAAGGTTCTGCTGGAGGAGTTTCACGACGTACAGTACGCGGGACATTTTGGGAGCAAGAGGACGTTAGCAGGGATAGCAAATTTTTACTACTAGCCCAGGATGGCAGCATACGTGCAGCAGTTCGTCACCTCATGCGACACGTGCCAGCGGATGAAGAGTAGCAAGCAGAATAAATCAGGGTTACTTTAGCCTCTACCCGTACCGGAGCAGCCATGGCAAGTCGTTAGCCTAGACTTCATCATTGGGCTTCCTTCGACCTCACGAGGGCATGACGCTATACTCGTGGTGATCGATAAGTTCTCTAAAATGGGACATTTCATTCCGACCAACGCCACGGCTACAGCTGAAGCAACTGCTCGCCTCTTCTTCGACCGCATCATCACCATCCACGGCATCCTCGCTATACTCATCTCAGACAGAGACCCAAAGTTCACAAGTAAGTTCTGGAGGGAGCTCATGGGTTTGTTGGGGACAAAGCTTGCCATGTGTTCAGCATACCACCCCCAGACTGACGGACAGACAGAGAGACTCAATCAGGTGGTTGAACAGTTACTGCGCACCGCTTGCAAAGACGACGTGAGCCACTGGGATTCACAGTTACCGACACTTGAGTTCGCTTAAAACAACGCGTCACATGCGGCCACAGGGAAATCGCCATTCTCCCTGTGTTACGGACGGGAACCACTTACACCACAGCAGCCAACCACACCGGCACACGTTTAAGCCGCACATGACTTTGTCACCCCCATGCAAGAACTATGGGAGAAGACTCAGTGACGCTCACCACGATGCAGACCTCCCAGAAGCAGTATGCCGATCGCCAGCAACGTGATCGCACCGTAGCAGTCGGAGATTAGGTGCTTCTTGACACGCGCAACTTGAACTTGTCTCACCTGCCATCCAAGCTCCGGCCTCGCTTCTGTGGTCCTTTTCACGTTGAGGCGATGGTGACACCAGTAACATTCCGCTTGCGCTTACCTTCTACGTGGAAGCTTCACAACGCTTTTCATGTCCAGCTACTGAAGCCCTACAAGGACCCCAACCAACAGTTACAGGGACGCCAGCTACTGCCACCACCACCTGTTCTCGTACAGGATGAACCAGGGTACGAGGTGGAACAATGCTCGCTCATCGACGCAGACGCGGCAACACGCTCGAGTTCCTGATACGCTGGAAGGGATACGACCCGTCGGAGGACAGCTGGGTTGCAGAAGCATATATGGGCAACGTCCGCCGTGCTCTCAAGCATTATTTTGTCAAGCAGGGTGTTTCTCACGCCACCCAGCTTTGAGGGGGGGACGTGTGAGAGTACGACGGCTTTGCAGGACTTTACTTGCTTGATTCTGCTTTATTATGCATTATCTAGCTTAGATTTATTTTATCTTGCGTGCATTTGTTTGATTTCCTAGGTTCGTTGCTTTACTATATTTATTATAGTTATAGGCACCGAACTAGGTTGAGTGCACCGAATACTAGGCTTTTCGGTTGCCACCGAATTCGGGAAGGACCCGTTCGGGACGCTTCGCGACCCACGGAACCTTCTAGTATCACCCGGGTTATTGCCTTTGTGTCGAGCCTATATATAGCCTCGTCTTGTACCCAGGTGATTCATTGAATATATTTATCTTTCCTGAACCAGATCCTCACACCTAAGGTGTTTGTCAAACTCATATGCTGCATATTGTGTAGGCAATAGTGGGGTAGCCCATATGGGGTACAACCCAATTAGGGTTTGCTACTTGTACTCCTGCATGCTGCTAGTTCATCCATTCTCGTTCATTCTGCTGACATGGTTTCAGAGCAGGTCCTAACCTAGGACCGGTTTTTTTTTAGGGCCCACCGAACCGCGCTACCCCACGAGTCACGCCACCCTGTTAGCGCCGCGCCGCCCTGCCCTGCCCTGCGTCGCGCTGCCCGCGCACGCCCTCCCCTGCCTTGCCCGCGCGCCGCTCGCCGCCGTGCGCCCTGCCCTGCCCGCGCGCTGCTCGATGCCGCGCGCCCTGCCCTGCCCGCGCGCTGCTCACCGCCGCGCGCTCTGCCCTGCCCGCGCGCCGCTCGCCGCCGCGCCGCGCGCCCTGCCTGCGCGCTGCTCGCCGCCGTGCCGCGCCGCCCTGCCCGCGCGCCGCTCGCCGCCGCGCGCCCTGCCCTGCCTGCGCGCTGCTCGCTGCCGCGCGCCCTGACCTGCCCGCGCGCTGCTCGCCGCCGCGCGCTCTGCCCTGCCCGCGCGCCGCTCGCCGCCGCGCAGCGCGCCCTGCCCGTGCGCTGCTTGCCGCCGCGCCACGCCGCTCTACCCACACGCTGCTTGCTGCCGCGCGCCCTGCCCTGCCCGCGCGCTGGCCGTCGCCGCGCGCCCTGCCTTGCCTGCGCGCCGCTCGCCGCCGCGCCGCCCTGCCTTACCCGCGCGCCGCTAGCCGCCGCGCCGCCCTGCCTGAGCGCCGCTCGCAGCCGCGCCGCCCTGCCCTGCCCGCGTGCCGCCCTGCTGTCTGCCGCCCTGCCCTGATCTACCTGTGCGCCGCCCTGCTGGCCGCTGCCATGCCCTGCCCTGCCTGCGTGCTGCTCTGCTGCTAGCGCGCCCTACTGCTCTGCCCGCTATGGCAACTCTCAGCTTCCTCACCTTCGATCCGGAGGGCAGCCCGACAGAGTTCGATGCGTGGCTCGATGACTTACAGCTGTACTTACTGAGCGACTCTAGGGACGGTGTTTCGCTGTTTGACCTCACGTCTGGAGCCTCTCTTGCCCCTGCCGCCACAGCTGACAGTGCGACTCGCTCACAGTGGCTTACTCGTGACGCTGCTGCTCGCCTAGCCGTTCGCAACCACCTGCCGTTAGCCGAACGCGCTCACTTTGGCCAGCACAAGACTGCTAGAGCCCTGTACGACGCTGTAGTTGCTCGTTACTCCTCCCCGGCCACTGCTGCTCTAGGCCGCCTTCTACTGCCCTACCTGTTCCCCGAGCTGTCCGCCTTTGCCACAGTCGCCGACCTCGTCACTCACCTTCGCACTAGTGACGTCCGCTACCGAGCCGCGCTTCCCGCCGAGTTTCTAGCCAAGAACCCCCCTCCCGTGTACATCACTCTCTACTTCATCGTCACCAGCCTCCCTGACTCTCTTAGCGCAGTCAGGGACCTCTTTCTCGCCCTTAACCCCACAGACCTCACTATTGACCTGCTCGAGAAGCACCTCCTTGCAGCTGAGACTAGCATAGTCGCTGTAGGCGCTTCTCGTGGCACTCCTCGCACCCCCTTCTTTGAGGGGTGTTCGCCCTCCCCCCTTGTCCCCTCAGTAGCCTCTGCTGCAGCTGTTGACTACCTTCGTGCTGAGGAGGTAGGAGCCGCGTCTGCTCCTAGTGGGAGGCGCCGCAACGGCAAGGGCAAGGGAGGCAGGGGTGGTGGGGGTGGCAGCGGTGGAGGCGGTGTTGGGGGGGGTGGAGGCGGTGGAGGCGGCGGTGGTGGCGGCAGTGGGAGTGGTGGCGGCAGCAGTGGTGGCGGCATTGGGAGTGGAGGTGGCGGCAGTGGTGGCGGCCAGGGTGGTACCGGTCAGCGGGGAGGCTTTGGCGGTGGTCAGAGGCAGCAGCAGCAGCGTCAGCGTGAGACCCCTTCGCCTCAGGAGCTTCGTGAGTGGTTTGCTCAGCTCGAGATCCCCAGACCCGAAAACGCGACGCATCGCCAACCTCTCCCGTCCAACGCAGTGTCGGGGAAGTCTCCGGCAAGGAGACACGGGGCCAGAGGTTGAGCTGATGCGCAGCGTATCGGACCGCAAACGGCCACAGAAAGTGGGGGGCAGCCGCATGGATCAAGGAGGTACGAGCGACCTCCATGACCAAGCCAATGCGGCGCTCAGCAACCCCATTCTGCTGTGGAGAGGCTGGAAGCGTGAACGACTGGCGGATGCCGTGCTCCGCACAGTAGGCTGCCAAGAGGTCGGAGGAGAACTCACCACCTCTGTCAGAGTGCAAGCGCAGGACAGGAAAGTCTGAGTGGAAACGCTCGCTGAGCTGGAGACGAGAAGCGCGGATCCAAGGGATCAAAACATCAGGGACCTCACCCTTGGTGCGCAAGGGGAAGACCGTGGTGTAGCGCGAGTAGTCGTCAACAACTATCAGGAAGTACCTCTCCTGACCCTGACCACGGACGCGGGCTGGGCCCCACACGTCCATGTGGAGCGTCTGCAAGGGAGCAGTCGTCGGGGGAAACGAGGAGGAGTGAGGAGCGGCGCGCTGCCGCCCCTCGACACAGGGAAGACAGGGAGGAGCAGGCGAGGGTGGGAGGGGAGGGAGAACCCTGGGAAGACCAGAGACAAGGTATCGTTTGTGCATGGCACGAAGGCGCTGCACGGACGGGTGACCAAGTCGGTGGTGCCAGAGGACGGTCTCGTGCGCTAGAGAGCGACACGAGCAGGGGGCCGACAGGTGACCAGACGCAGACGCAGACGCTGCTACCTGAGGGGACTCAGTGGTCAGTGTGTGCAGGTCCGACCCCGGCTGCCGAGTGAAGGTAGCTAGGTGACGGCCCGTCCGAGCACACGTGCAGTGTGTCACGCGCTCGTAGGCAGGGGTGAACTGGTGGACACCCCCGTCCTGGAGCGCACTACCCGCCACCAAGTTCGTAGAGAACGAGGGGAGGTAGAGACCTGACAGTGTGCCCGACGGGACCGCAGGACAAGGGAGGACAGTGGAGGAGGTCGCAAGGACCGGACCCCCAGAGGGGTCAGCAAGGGAGACTGCAACCGGCCGAGCAAGCTGCTCAAGGGCCGTGCGGTCACGAAAGAAACAGCGGGAAGCACCGGAGTCCAGTGTGAAGATGTGCAGTGCCGCAGTAGACGCAGTACCAGCAGGTGCAAACGCACGAGTACCTGGGGCAGCAGACTCACCAGCACCTAGAGCAGCAGTCTCACGAGGACCTAGGGCAGCAGACGCACTAGCACCTAGAGCGGCAGCCACACCAGTACCTAGAGCAGCAGACTGGATACCGGGGTCAGGCGGTACACACAGGGGACAGGCACTCTCAGTACTAGTAGACAATGCATACATGGCAGTGAGGATAGCATCAGAGTCAAGAGCAAAGATATCTACCCTCTGCCTAAGCAGCTCCACCTAGGAGGGGAGCTCAGCGGCGTCGCCAAACTCTGTACGCCAAGCGTCGCCCAGACGGGCGAAGCAGTGGGACTCTGTGTGGCCACGGGTCCCGCAAGGCTGACCAGTCCGGACACCTGTGCGAATGACGTACGGGCAGCGAGCAGTACTCAGTGACCCTCTACTCTGAGCGTACCACTCACGGAGCTGCTGGGGCGAAAGAGGACACGGCAGCTGCACCTGTCCACTACCAGAAGCTCCCGAACGACCCACTCCAGAGCGACTACCACTACGGCCACCGCGACAGCCCCAACTAGCGTACCACTCACGAAGCTGCTGGGGCGTGAGGGACTCACGCGCACGGCCCTGGAGCTGCATCTGGCCACGCCAGGAGCAGCAGTAGCAGCAGTAGCGGCAGTAACAGCAGTAACAGCAGGAGCAGTAGCAGTGGGAGTAGTAAAGGCAGTAGCAGTAGTAGCAGCGGTAGCAGTGCGGGCAGGGCAATGCTCACCAGTGGTCGGCGTGGCAGGCGCAAGACGGTGGCGACAGCGGGGCCGCTACAACTGCAGGGCGGGGCCGGGCCGCGGCAGGGAGCTCCGCGGCAGCTGCTGCAGGGCGGGGCCGGGCCGCGACGGCAGCTGCTCCAGGGGCCAGGGGCGGCTGCTGCAGGGGCGGCTGCTCCAGGGGCCAGGGGCGGCTCTTGCAGTGGCGGCTGCTCCAAGGGGCAGGGGCGGCTGCTCCAGGGGCCAGGGGCGGCTCTTGCAGTGGCGGCTGCTCCAGGGGCCAGGGGCGGCTGCTGCAGGGGCGGCTGCTCCAGGGTCCAGGGGCGGCTCCTGCTGTGGTGGCTGCTCCAGGTGGCCAGGGGCGGCTGCTGCAGGGGCGGCTGCTCCAGGGTCCAGGGGCGGCTCCTGCTGTGGTGGCTGCTCCAGGTGGCCAGGGGCGGCTGCTGCAGGGGCGGCTGCTCCAGGGTCCAGGGGCGGCTGTAGGTGCGGCTGCTCTAGGGGCCAGGGGCGGCCGTCCCAAGGGCGGGCGCGGGGTAGGGCAGGGCGCCACGGTGAGCAGGGGCGACGCGCGGGTCGCGCGGGGGCGACGCGACGAGGCAGGGGCGACGCGCGCGGGTCCCGCAGCTGCGTCGCGACGAGGCGGGGGCGACGCGCGGGTCCCGCAGCTGCGTCGCGACGAGGCGGGGGCGACGCGCGGGTCCCGCAGCTGCGTCGCGACGAGGCAGGGGCGACGCGCGGGTCCCGCAGGGTCGTCGCGACGAGGCAGGGGGGGGGAAGTGCAGGTCCCGCAGAGGCGCCGCGAAGAGGCGGGGGCGACGCGCGGGTCCCGTAAGGGCGTCGCGAAGAGGCAGGGGGCGACGCGCACGGGTTCCGACGGGCTGCAGGCGCCGGCGTGCAGCAGCCGCGGCGCGCGGGTTACGGCCTGCGCGCGAGCGGCCTACGGGCGGCGTACGGGCCGCCACTGGGCTGCCTACGGGCTGCCTACGGACGGCAGCTGCCTACGGGCGGCGTACAGGCTGCCTACGGGCGGCAGCGGCCTACGGGCGGCGTACGGGCGGCCTACGGGCGGCAGCGGCCTACGGGCGGCGTACGGGCAGCGTAAGGGCGGCCTACGGGCGACGGCAGGCGACGGGCAGCCTACGGGCGACGGGCAGCCTACGGGCGGCGACCACTAGGGCGCACGACGTCGCTAGTAGGGGCGCTCGACGACGCAAGAAGGGGCGCTCGACGGCGCTAGGAGGGGCGCTCGACGGCGCAAGAAGGGGCGCTCGACGGCGCGAGAAGGGGCGCTCGACGGCGCGGTGGAACGGTGGGCCCAAACCAACTTCGGTCCTGGGTCCTGACCTAGGCGTCGGATACCATGTTAGAATCTAGATGTGAACGAGAATGATGAAACTAGGAATGATGGGGATACAAGTAGGAAACCCTAGCAAAGTTGTACCCCCTAAGGCTAAACCCACTATAGCCTACACAATATAAACATATAATGTTTGACACTGGAAACACATGTCTCTACTCGTGCAGCCGGGAACGGTCCTAGACCAGGTCGGTGAGACTCAACTGGTGCAGCAATGCGCTGGCGAAGACGCGAGGGCCAGTGCGGTGTAATAGCATGAGGACCAAAACGCTCACGGTGGAGGTCGTCGAGGCGACGGTAGCAGCGGGACGCAGAGTGGTCAGGACTCCAGCAGGTGGTGCCAGCACCCGGGCCAGTCAGGATCCGGTACCCGCAGGGACCAACATCGCGCCCACTACTGGCTGAGCCGCTGCTGCGGCCAGTACTCCTAGGACCCTCAGGTCCCCACTGTCGGGAGTGCTGTAGCCGTTGTCGCTGCGGCTGACCCTGCTGCTGCTGCTGCTGCAGAACTCTAGCACATGCCATGGTAGGCGCTAGAAACGATCGAGCGCGGTGGGGAGCGGCTAGGAGCGGTTGCTAGCTACAGCCTATGCTGCTGCTGAGTCTGCTGGGGGCAGCCTATGCTGCTGATGGTGCTGCTGGGGGCAGCCAATGCTGCTGCTGGTTCTGCTGGGGGCAGCCTATGCTGCTGCTGGTTCTGCTGGGGGGGGGGGGGGGGAGGCTATGTTGCTGCTGGTTCTGCTGGGGGCAGCCTATGCTGCTGCTGGTTCTGGCGTTGGGGAACGGTTTTGGGCGGTTCAAGACGGTCCTGGGCGGTTCTAGACGGTTCTGGACGGTCTTGGGCGGTCCTGGGCGGTTATGGGCGGTTCTGGGCTGTACTGGACGGTCCTGGGCGGTACTGGACGGTTCTGGACGGTCCTGGGCGGTTCTGGGCAGTTATGGGCGGTCCTGGACGGTCATGGGCGGTTCTTTACGGTTCTGGACGGTCCTGGGCGGTCCTGGGCGGTTCTAGGCGGTCCTGGACTGTCCTGGGCGGTTCTGGACGGTTCTGGACGGTTCTGGACGTTCCTGGGCGGTTCTGGAGGGCTGGTGGCAGGCGAAGCTGGCGGACTGCAGGGCGTACGGGGAGGGGACGCGACGGGGCTGGCGGACTGGGACGCAACGGGGCTGGCGTACGGGGGCGAATAGCAGGCGAGTTGCAGGGTGGCGGGGAGGGGACGCGACGGGTACGGGAGGGGGAGGCGACGAAAAGGGGACGCGACGGGTAGGGGAAGGGGAGGCGACAAAAAGGGGACGCAATGGGTAGGGGAAGGGGAGGCGACGGGGAAGGGGCGTGACGGGGAGGCGACGGGGAAGGAACGCGACGGGGAGGCCTGCGGGGCGACGGGCTACGCGGGGGGGGGGGGGGGGGGGGGGGGGGGGGGGGGGGGGGGGGGGGGGGGGGGGGGGGCGGGGGGAATGCGCGCGATTCGGGGGCCCGCGGGGGCCTTTCTAGGTCGCGACGTGGGGGGGGACCCGCGGGGTTCCGTCTTAGGTCGCGATTCGGGGGCCCGCGGGGGCCTTCCTAGGTCGCGACGTGGGGGGACCCGCGGGGGTCCGTTCTAGGTCGCGACGTGGGGGGACCCGTGGGGGTCCTTCTAGATCGCGATTCAGGGGGCCCGCGGGGGCCTTCCTAGGTCGCGACGTGGGGGACCCGCGGGGGTCCTTCTAACTCGCGATTCGGGGGCCCGCGGGGGCCTTACTAGGACGTGACGTGGGCTGGCGCTAAGGGGTGACGGGGCACTACGGGTAACGCGTTACTAACGGGCGAGCGCGGGGCGGTGGGCCCATGGGAATCGAACTGCTCTATACCATGTCAACGAGGTAACGAAATAATGAATGACTAGAAATGACATGGACAAGGAAGATATAGCAAACCCTGGTCAACCCTAGCCAACCCTATACATGAGTGTACACCACCTAGACTAGCAAATACAAACCATAACATTTATAGTTTGACACGGGCGACGCCTCCAGGCACTAGTGGACAGTGGTGCGTCCCACTCGGTGTGCGACCGCGGGACGTTGGACAAAATTGGAGAATTATCAGAGGAGACCCAGTTTACAGCAACGATGGTGGTCGGTACGAAGCTTCCCATCCACGGCGAGACAACATTGCAGCTGCAGATAGGGGCGTTGAGGTGGAAGCCGACGTTGCCGATCGCGAACATCAAGGGATTATATTTCATCTTGGGGCGAGATTTTCTAAAGCGGTTCAACCCCGAGATAGACTGGGTCAACCGGGAGGCGTGCATCTACAACAACGGGAAACGTGTGGAGCTGCGAAGCTGGACGGATACAGGGGATGTTCCTGAAACGACACTTGCACGGTTCACGGACAGTGAACAAGAGTAACACAGGTTACTTAGCATTGGTTATGGCAGCAACAGAGGAGGAGAAGCCAAACTCGGAGCTACCTGCAGCAATACAGGAGGTGTTGGAGCAGTACAAGGACATCATGCCGGATGACTTGCCTGCAGGAGTGCCTCCAGCACGAACCCACGAGCACGAGATCGTGGAGGAACCAGGTGCAAAACCCGTCTCCCGTGCACCATACTGCCTCAGTCCGACCGAACTGACAGACTTGAAGAAGCAGATCGAGTACTAACTGGACAGAAAACTGTTCCGCCCATCCACCTCTCCCTACGGTGCACCAGTTCTCTTCACTCCAAAGCCGGACGGTAGTTTACGGATGTGCATCGACTACCGGGCAGTGAACAAACAGACAGTAAAAAAAACAAACCCCATACCGCGCATAAACGATCTTCTAGACCAGCTGCGTGGTGCGACGGTATTTTCGAAGCTGGACCTACGGTCGGGTTACTGGCAGATAAGGATGGCAGACAACTCGATCCAGAAGACGGCGTTTTGTACCAGATATGGCTCCTACGAATACTTAGTGATACAGTTCGGACTCTGCAACGCACCAGCGACATTCCAGGCAGAGATGAACCACATCCTGTCAGAATATGTTGTTTGTGTAGCCTGCAGTGGGGTACTCAATAGTGAGTACAGCCCCTTAGGGTTTGCTATTTGTATCCTGCTGCTTGCTAGTTCAACCATTCCTTCTCAATTCTGTTCGTGCACACATTCCTAGCTCGTACTTGGCGCCTCCTTTCGTAGTCCTACTGTGGCCTAGGCTACTAAGCCTAGGCCGTACTCCTAGTATATTTGACATGGTATCAGAGGGCGGCATGTCTGCCGCCTTCCTGTGTATGGGCCCACCACCCGCTTCCGCTGCCGTACTGTCCGCCGCGCGCCCCGTGGTGCGCGGCGGCGAAACCCTAATTTCTGCCCGCCGCGCGCTCGGGGCGCCTGGCGGGTTTTCCCTTCCGTGGCGCCCGTCGTGGTGCCCTTGGGGGGGCCTCCGCGGTCCCCTCCCGTCGAAGCGCCCGTCAAGGCGCTCTCGGGGACCCGCGCGGCCTCCCCTCCCGTCGCCCGTCGAGGCGACCTCGGGGACCCGCGTGGCCTCCCCTCCCGTCGCCCGTCGAGGCGACCTTGGGGGCCCGCGCGGCCTCCCCACCAGTCGCCCGTCGTGGCGACCACGGGGGCCGCGCGCAGTCCCCTCCCGTCGCTCGTCGAGGCGACTTTGGGGGCCGTGCGCGGCCCTCCCCGTCGCCCGTCGAGGCGACTTCGGGGGGCCCGCGCGGCGCCCTCCCCGTCGCCCGTCGAGGCGGCTCTGGGGCCCCGTCGCGGCGCCCTCCCTGGTGCCCGTCGCGGCGCCCCGGGGGGGGCCGCGCGACTCCCTTCTCGTCGCCCCTCGGGGTGCCCTGGGGGCCGTGCGTTTTTTTTTCCTCCCCCCCCTCCTCCTGCCTTTCAACTGCGGCGGCCGTCCCTGGAGCCGCCCGCCACTGCAGCAGCAGCCCCTGGAGCCGCCCACCACTACAGCAGCCGCCCCTGGAGCGGCCCGCGCTTGCAGCAGCCGCCCCAGGACCCCTGCAGCAGCCCGTGGCGCCGCCCCGGGGCCCGCGCGGGCCGCCCGTGCAGCAGCCCACGGCCTGCCCCTGCAGTTGCTCGTGATGCCGTCCCTGCACCCCATCCCCCCCCCCCCCCCTCCCGTGCTGCCCATTCTCCCGTTCTGCCGTGCGTTCCGCGGTGGTTGGGGGGTGGGGTGGCGAACATGGGGGTGAGAGGTGTGGGCTCTCCCCTTCCCTTTCCCCTCCTCCTCTTTCGTCTCCCACTGCTGCGGCTGCCGCTGCGGGGGGGTGGAGGTGTGGGAGCCGTGGGGAGTGGAGCTAGGGGGGTGATGTGGGAGTGGAGCTAGGGGTGAAACTGGGGGTGTGTGTAGGGGGGTGTGGGATAGTTGGGGGAGGTTGAGTGGAGGCAGCCGTCGTGTCGTACGCAGCGCCTGTATTCCGGGGCCCTTGTCGCCGGTAGCTCAGAGAGCCTGCTGCACCTGTTGCCCGTGGGTCCGTTGCTCCTGCCGCTCGTCGCAGCCGCAGAGCCTGTTACTCCTGTATTCCGGGGCCCTTGTCGCCGGTAGCTCAGAGAGCCTGCTGCACCAGTCGCCCGTGGGTCCGTTGCTTCTGCCGCTCGTCGTAGCCGCAGAGCCAGTTACTCCAGTAGTCCGGGGCCCTTGCCTCGGTAGCCACTGTGTCAGCCGCCACTGTGTCAGCCGCTTCTGTTGCCCGTGTGTCTGCAGCTTCAGTCGTCGCCTCCCATCTTCTCTCCTCTCACAGTCCCTCCTCCTCCTCACTTGCCCTCTGTGATAGCCTCTAGCTTTGCTGATAATTGTGAACTATTGCACTGCCTGCTCATTGTGCTGATTTCACCCCACTTTGGCTATGGGGGTGTGTCAGAATATGTTGTTTGTGTAGCCTGCAGTGGGGTACTCAATAGTGAGTACAGCCCCTTAGGGTTTGCTATTTGTATCCTGCTGCTTGCTAGTTCAACCATTCCTTCTCAATTCTGTTCGTGCACACATTCCTAGCTCGTACTTGGCGCCTCCTTTCGTAGTCCTACTGTGGCCTAGGCTACTAAGCCTAGGCCGTACTCCTAGTATATTTGACACATCCTACGGCCCGTGCTGGACGAGTGCGTGGTGGTGTACCTAGACGACATTCTCATCTACTCCAAGAATATGAAGGAGCACGTGGAGCATCTGCGGAAAGTCTTCGAGATCCTGCGGGATAACAAATTCTACGTGAAGCTGTCGAAGAGCGACTTCGCCCAGAAGAAGGTGCAGTTTCGCGGGCACATGGTGAGTGCCGAGGGCGTACACGTGGACCCGTGGAAGATTGAAGCCGTCAAGAAGTGGAAAGTACCGAAGAACGTGAAGGAGTTGGAGCAGTTCCTAGGCTTTGCCAACAACTACAACAGGTTCGTGCCGCAGTACGCTAAGATAGCAACGCCACTGACCAACCTACTGAAAAAGGATACGCCCTACAAATGGGATACTCCTCATCAGCAAGCCATGGAGTAGCTACAGACAGTACTGACCACAGCGCCAGTACTCATCCTACCGGACCCGGACAAGGACTACGTGGTGGAAGCAGACGCTAGTGACCAGGCAGTCGGAGCAGTACTGATGCAGGATCACGGACGTGGATTGCAGCCCATCGCCTACCTTAGTAAGAAGCTACACGGAGCAGAACTGAATTACCAAATCGATGACAAGGAAGCCTTAGCGGGAGCCAAGACTACAGTTTACACTGACCACTGCAGTCTCAAATACTTGAAGTCGCAGCCGACGCTCTCACGACGACAGGTGCGGTGGGTGGACTTCCTGGAAACTCACTTCCACTACGACATCGTCTACAAACCCGGGCTACACAACAAAGCAGACGCGTTGAGCCGCCCCGGACATGTAGCAGGCATCCAGCTCGACGGGATGAACCCTCTACTTAAGGGTCTATTCCCACATGGGTACTCAGTTGCCGTAGAGATTTCTACAGCAGAGAAGGAAAAGCTGTTATAGTGGGAGAATGACTTAGATGTAAGGAAGAGTTCAGGGAACATTTGGGTACCGAACTATGCCCCGCTCCGAAAGGTTCTGCTGGAGGAGTTTCACGACGTACAGTACGCGGGACATTTTGGGAGCAAGAGGACATTAGCAGGGATAGCAAATTTTTACTACTAGCCCAGGATGGCAGCATACGTGCAGCAGTTCGTCACCTCATGCGACACGTGCCAGCGGATGAAGAGTAGCAAGCAGAATAAATCAGGGTTACTTCAGCCTCTACCCGTACCGGAGCAGCCATGGCAAGTCGTTAGCCTAGACTTCATCATTGGGCTTCCTTCGACCTCACGAGGGCATGACGCTATACTCGTGGTGATCGATAAGTTCTCTAAAATGGGACATTTCATTCCGACCAACGCCACGGCTACAGCTGAAGCAACTGCTCGCCTCTTCTTCGACCGCATCATCACCATCCACGGCATCCTCGCTATACTCATCTCAGACAGAGACCCAAAGTTCACAAGTAAGTTCTGGAGGGAGCTCATGGGTTTGTTGGGGACAAAGCTTGCCATGTGTTCAGCATACCACCCCCAGACTGACGGACAGACAGAGAGACTCAATCAGGTGGTTGAACAGTTACTGCGCACCGCTTGCAAAGACGACGTGAGCCACTGGGATTCACAGTTACCGACACTTGAGTTCGCTTAAAACAACGCGTCACATGCGGCCACAGGGAAATCGCCATTCTCCCTGTGTTACGGACGGGAACCACTTACACCACAGCAGCCAACCACACCGGCACACGTTTAAGCCGCACATGACTTTGTCACCCCCATGCAAGAACTATGGGAGAAGACTCAGTGACGCTCACCACGATGCAGACCTCCCAGAAGCAGTATGCCGATCGCCAGCAACGTGATCGCACCGTAGCAGTCGGAGATTAGGTGCTTCTTGACACGCGCAACTTGAACTTGTCTCACCTGCCATCCAAGCTCCGGCCTCGCTTCTGTGGTCCTTTTCACGTTGAGGCGATGGTGACACCAGTAACATTCCGCTTGCGCTTACCTTCTACGTGGAAGCTTCACAACGCTTTTCATGTCCAGCTACTGAAGCCCTACAAGGACCCCAACCAACAGTTACAGGGACGCCAGCTACTGCCACCACCACCTGTTCTCGTACAGGATGAACCAGGGTACGAGGTGGAACAATGCTCGCTCATCGACGCAGACGCGGCAACACGCTCGAGTTCCTGATACGCTGGAAGGGATACGACCCGTCGGAGGACAGCTGGGTTGCAGAAGCATATATGGGCAACGTCCGCCGTGCTCTCAAGCATTATTTTGTCAAGCAGGGTGTTTCTCACGCCACCCAGCTTTGAGGGGGGGACGTGTGAGAGTACGACGGCTTTGCAGGACTTTACTTGCTTGATTCTGCTTTATTATGCATTATCTAGCTTAGATTTATTTTATCTTGCGTGCATTTGTTTGATTTCCTAGGTTCGTTGCTTTACTATATTTATTATAATTATAGGCACCGAACTAGGTTGAGTGCACCGAATACTAGGCTTTTCGGTTGCCACCGAATTCGGGAAGGACCCGTTCGGGACGCTTCGCGACCCACGGAACCTTCTAGTATCACCCGGGTTATTGCCTTTGTGTCGAGCCTATATATAGCCTCGTCTTGTACCCAGGTGATTCATTGAATATATTTATCTTTCCTGAACCAGATCCTCACACCTAAGGTGTTTGTCAAACTCATATGCTGCATATTGTGTAGGCAATAGTGGGGTAGCCCATATGGGGTACAACCCAATTAGGGTTTGCTACTTGTACTCCTGCATGCTGCTAGTTCATCCATTCTCGTTCATTCTGCTGACATGGTTTCAGAGCAGGTCCTAACCTAGGACCGGTTTTTTTTTAGGGCCCACCGAACCGCGCTACCCCACGAGTCGCGCCACCCTGTTAGCGCCGCGCCGCCCTGCCCTGCCCTGCGTCGCGCTGCCCGCGCACGCCCTGCCCTGCCTTGCCCGCGCGCCGCTCGCCGCCGTGCGCCCTGCCCTGCCCGCGCGCTGCTCGATGCCGCGCGCCCTGCCCTGCCCGCGCGCTGCTCACCGCCGCGCGCTCTGCCCTGCCCGCGCGCCGCTCGCCGCCGCGCCGCGCGCCCTGCCTGCGCGCTGCTCGCCGCCGTGCCGCGCCGCCCTGCCCGCGCGCCGCTCGCCGCCGCGCGCCCTGCCCTGCCTGCGCGCTGCTCGCTGCCGCGCGCCCTGACCTGCCCGCGCGCTGCTCGCCGCCGCGCGCTCTGCCCTGCCCGCGCGCCGCTCGCCGCCGCGCAGCGCGCTCTGCCCGCGCGCTGCTTGCCGCCGCGCCACGCCGCTCTGCCCACACGCTGCTTGCTGCCGCGCGCCCTGCCCTGCCCGCGCGCTGGCCGTCGCCGCGCGCCCTGCCTTGCCTGCGTGCCGCTCGCCGCCGCGCCGCCCTGCCTTACCCGCGCGCCGCTAGCCGCCGCGCCGCCCTGCCTGAGCGCCGCTCGCAGCCGCGCCGCCCTGCCCTGCCCGCGTGCCGCCCTGCTGTCTGCCGCCCTGCCCTGATCTACCTGTGCGCCGCCCTGCTGGCCGCTGCCATGCCCTGCCTTGCCTGCGTGCTGCTCTGCTGCTAGCGCGCCCTACTGCTCTGCCCGCTATGGCAACTCTCAGCTTCCTCACCTTCGATCCGGAGGGCAGCCCGACAGAGTTCGATGCGTGGCTCGATGACTTACAGCTGTACTTACTGAGCGACTCTAGGGACGGTGTTTCGCTGTTTGACCTCACGTCTGGAGCCTCTCTTGCCCCTGCTGCCACAGCTGACAGTGCGACTCGCTCACAGTGGCTTACTCGTGACGCTGCTGCTCGCCTAGCCGTTCGCAACCACCTGCCGTTAGCCGAACGCGCTCACTTTGGCCAGCACAAGACTGCTAGAGCCCTGTACGACGCTGTAGTTGCTCGTTACTCCTCCCCGGCCACTGCTGCTCTAGGCCGCCTTCTACTGCCCTACCTGTTCCCCGAGCTGTCCGCCTTTGCCACAGTCGCCGACCTCGTCACTCACCTTCGCACTAGTGACGTCCGCTACCGAGCCGCGCTTCCCGCCGAGTTTCTAGCCAAGAACCCCCCTCCCGTGTACAACACTCTCTACTTCATCGTCACCAGCCTCCCTGACTCTCTTAGCGCAGTCAGGGACCTCTTTCTCGCCCTTAACCCCACAGACCTCACTATTGACCTGCTCGAGAAGCACCTCCTTGCAGCTGAGACTAGCATAGTCGCTGTAGGCGCTTCTCGTGGCACTCCTCGCACCCCCTTCTTTGAGGGGTGTTCGCCCTCCCCCCTTGTCCCCTCAGTAGCCTCTGCTGCAGCTGTTGACTACCTTCGTGCTGAGGAGGTAGGAGCCGCGTCTGCTCCTAGTGGGAGGCGCCGCAACGGCAAGGGCAAGGGAGGCAGGGGTGGTGGGGGTGGCAGCGGTGGAGGCGGTGTTGGGGGGGGTGGAGGCGGTGGAGGCGGCGGTGGTGGCGGCAGTGGGAGTGGTGGCGGCAGCAGTGGTGGCGGCATTGGGAGTGGAGGTGGCGGCAGTGGTGGCGGCCAGGGTGGTACCGGTCAGCGGGGAGGCTTTGGCGGTGGTCAGAGGCAGCAGCAGCAGCGTCAGCGTGAGACCCCTTCGCCTCAGGAGCTTCGTGAGTGGTTTGCTCAGCGTGGGGCGGCTGGGGGTAGTGGTCGCTGCCCGTATGTCATTCGCACTGGTGACCACTCTGGTCAGACATGCGGGAAGCTTCACACCCAGTACCGCTGCTTCTCCCGTCTTGACGATGCCTTTCGCGCAAATTTTCCCGACGCGGCTGAGCTCCCCCGCTGTGCAGAGCTGCTTAGGCAGGGTGTGGGTATCTTTGCTCTTGATTATGATGCTATCCTTGCTGCCATGTATGCATTGACTGCTAGTGCTGAGGGTGACTGTTACCTGTGTATGCCGCCAGACCCAGGTATAGAGGCTGCTGCTCTAGGTGCTAGTGAGTATACTCTCTCTAGTATTGTGTCTGCTGCGGCCTTGCACACTTTCACGCTTGACTCAGGTGCTTCCCGCTGCTTCTTTCGCGACAGTACCACAGTCACACCACTCTCTGCACCTGTTGCTGTCAGACTGGCTGACCCCTCAGGGGGCCCAGTCCTTGCCCGTTCCTCCACTGTTCTCCCTTGTCCGGCGGTTCCGTCCGGCCCACTCTCAGGTCTTCACCTCCCCTCGTTCTCTACGAACTTGGTGAGTATCGCTGCCCTCCAGGATGCGATGGTCACTACCACCACTCATGGGGGTCAGCGTGTGTCGATCTGCACGTGTACATGGACGGGCCGGCACTTGGCCACGTTCACACGTCGGCCTGGGTCGAGTATGTACACACTGACTACTACGCCTCCTCAGGTAGCTGCGTCTGCGTCTGCGTCAGGTCAGCTGTCGCCCCCCTGCTCATGTCGCGCCCTGTCGCACCAGACGCTCCTTTGGCACCATCGCCTTGGTCACCCCTCCGTGCCACGCCTTCATGGCATGCACTCACGTCTCTATGTCTCTGGTCTTCCCAGGTCTCTGCCTCCCCTTCCACCCTCGCCTGCCCTTCCCTGCCTTCCCTGTGTCGAGGGGCGGCAGCGCGCCGTTCCTCACTCCTCCTCGTTTCCCCCGACGACTGCTCCCCTGCAGACTCTCCACATGAACGTGTGGGGCCCAGCCCGCGTCAGTGGACAGGGCCGCGAGCGGTACTTTTTGCTGGTTGTTGACGACTACACGTGTTACACCACGGTCTTCCCCTTGCGCAGCAAGGGGGAGGTCCCTGATGTTTCGATCCCTTGGATCCGTGCTGTTCGTCTCCAGCTCCGTGAGCGGTTCGAGACGGACCTTCCCGTCCCGCGTCTGCACTCTGACAGAGGTGGTGAGTTTTCCTCCGACCTCTTGCGGGACTTTTGTCGTGGGGAGGGCATTCGCCACACGTTCACGCTTCAGGCCTCTCCGCAGCAGAATGGGGTTGCTGAGCGCCGCATTGTCTTAGTCATGGAGGTCGCTCGTACCTCCATGATCCATGCGGTTGCCCCCCATTTTCTGTGGCCGTTTGCGGTCCGATACGCTGGCATCAGCTCAACCTCTGGCCCCGTGTCTCCTTGCCGGAGACCTCGCCGACACTGCGTTGGATGAGAGAGGTTGGCGATGCGTCGGTGTTCCGGGTCTGGGGATCTCGTGCCTTTGTCCGCGATACTTCCGCGGACAAGCTCTCCTCCCGCGCCATTCCCTGTGTCTTCCTTGGCTTTCCCCCTGACGCGCCTGGCTGGCAGTTTTACCACCCCACCTCGCGCCGTGTCCTGCCCTCTCAGGACGTCACGTTTGATGAGTCGGTTCCCTTTTACCGTCTCTTCCCCTACCGCACTGCCCCTCTCCCTCCCCCGCCGCTCTTCCTCGCACCAGGTCCTCCTCCGGTAGACCCCCTCCCCCCTCCGGGTCCTGCTCCATTTAGTGTGTCCCAGGTAGACCCTGTCGAGCCTGTCGAGGTAGCTATCGACTCTGGTGCTGCTAAAGGGTGCTGCGTCTGGGGGTGCTGAGCCTGCGGGTGCGGGGCCTAGGGGTGCTGAGCCTGGGGGTGCTGAGCCTGGGGGTGCTGAGCCTGAGCGTACTGAGCCTGGAGGTACTTTGTCTGCTGGAGGTCCTACGGGTGTCTCGTCACGGCGGGAGCCTCTCTCTCCACCGCAGATGCGCGAGTGGTTTGCTCGGCGCTGGAGCCTCCAGAGTGGCGCCGCTGGAGCTGGGGGGCCTGCCGCTGGAGGCCCTGGAGATAGAGGCACTGGAGCTGCTGGTCCCGGAGGTACTGGAGCTGCTGGAGCTGGAGGTGCTACAGGCGTTGGAGCTGGAGCTGCTGGAGGTGCTGGAGCCACTGGTCCCGGAGATGCTCATACTGGAGGTACTGGAGCTGCTGGAGCAGGAGCTGGAGCTGCTGGAGGTGCTGGAGCCGCTGGTCCCGGAGGTGCTCGTACTGGAGGTACTGGAGCTGCTGGAGCTGGAGGTGCTGCAGGAGTTGGAGCTGGAGCCGCTGGAGCTGGAGCTGCTGGAGGTGCTGGAGCCGCTGGTCCCGGAGGTACTCGTACTGGAGGTACTGGAGCTGCCGAGCTGGTGGTGCTGCAGCCGTTGGAGCTGGAGACCCTGGAGCCGGAGGTGCTGGCCCTGGGGGTCCTGGTGCTGTCGGTGCTGGTTCTGGAGGCGCTGTGCGGCCGAGACCGTACTTCGTTCCCCTGCTTCAGCAGGTTCTTGGTCTCCTGCCTTCTACTGGCCTTCCTCCTCCCTTACTGTGTCCCCCGCCTGACCAGTCACAGCCGCAGTTACAGCCAGCCTCCCCACTGCCTGCTCCTTCTCCTTACACTGAGCCGACCGGAGGTCTTACAGAGCGTCGTGAGCCTGCGTCTCGTCCTGCGTCGCCTGTTCGCGCTGTTCGCACTGGTCGTCGTGTTCCGCGTCAGCGTCCTCCTCCTGTCCCCGGCACGCACGATGGCACTTCGTCCTTCCTCTGTTCCACTGCGTGTCCCTCTGCTGTCTCCTCCTGCGTCCTCTCTTCCTGACGTCCCTAACCCGCAGTCAGACCTTTCTCGTACTGCCAGTCATACTGTCACAGGTCTTCTACCCACTGCTATCACTGACCCTTCGTTTGAGTCCACTGCTGCGTCTGCCCTTGTTGCTTAGCTTGTTGACTTTGCTGCCGCCTATCGCCTCGACTACGCCGCTAGTCTTGTGGCCGACTGTCCTCCGTCCGTCGGGGGTGAGTGTGCTCTTGGCACAGACGTCCTTGAGGACAGGTAGGAGGACTTTGAGTGTTTTGCAGCTGCTGTACCTCATCTCGTGTCCATGCTGATTGCACCTGAGGGAGACCCAGATGCACCAGACATCCTGACCCCGCGCTCTTACGCAGAGGCGATTGAGGGTCCCTACTCCTCTCAGTGGCAGACAGCCATGGACACAGAGATGGCATCCTGGAAGTCCACAGGCACTTACGTCCACAGGTTCCCCCACCTGGGGCTAACATCGTCAGTGGCATGTGGATTTTCAGGGTGAAGCGGCCGCCGGGTTCTCCGCCTATCTTCAAGGGGCGTTACGTTGCACGAGGCTTCAGTCAGCGACAGTGAGTTGACTTCTTCCAGACCTTCTCCCCTACCCCGAAGATGACCACTCTTCGGGTGCTGCTGCACGTCGCCTCTCAGCGTGACTACGAGCTTCACTCTCTTGACTCCAGCACAGCTTTCTTAAAGGGCACCCTGCACGAGGAGATCTGGCTGCGCCGCCCACCTGGCTTCACTAGGTCGCTTCCTGCAGGTACCCAGTGGAGCCTCCGGCGGCCAGTCTACAGTCTCCGCCAGGCGCCTCGCGAGTGGCACGACACACTGAGGACGACTCTTGCGGCTCTTGGGTTTGCTCCTTCGACTGCTGACCCGTCGCTGTTTCTACGCACCGACACTTCGCTGCCGTCGTTCTACATCCTCGAGTACGTCGACGACTTGGTCTTTGCCACTGCTGACACTGAGGGACTGGTCGTAGTGAAGTCGGAGCTGCAGAAGAGACACACGTGCACAGACCTGGGTGAGCTGCGCAGCTATCTTGGCTTGCAGATCACCCGGGACAGAGCACGGCGCACCATTACCTTGACTCAGTCACACATGGTGCAGCAGGTCCTTCAGCGCTTCGGCTTCGAGTACTCCTCGCCACAGTCCACTCCTCTGCCTACCGGTCACTCGCTCTCAGCTCCACCTTCGAACGAGTCCGTAGAGCCGAGTGGCCCGTATCCAGAGCTTGTGGGCTGCCTCATGTACCTGATGACCTGCACTCGACCTGACCTTGCTTACCCTCTTAGCATCCTGGCACGCTACGTTGCGCCCGGGAGACACCTACCAGAGCACTGGAAGGCCGCTAAGAGGGTGATGCGCTACTTGTGCAGTACGTCGGGCATGGGGCTCGTGCTTGGAGGACGGGGTCGAGTTGTCGTCACAGGGTTACACTTTCAGCCCTGGCTCCGGCTCTGATTCTTGGCGGTCTACCGGCTCGTCTTCTGTTCTCAGCTCCAGTTGTGAGGCTGAGATCTACGCAGGGGCCATGGCTGCACAAGAGTTACGCTGGCTCACCTACCTGCTGACAGACTTGGGAGAGCCGCCTCGTTCTCCTCAAGTTCTGTACGTCGACAACAAGGCCATGATTGCCTTGTGTCAGGAGCACAGATTGGAGCACAGGACGAAGCACATCGCTCTGCGCTACTTCCTTGCTCGGTCCTATGGACCGGTTGGACCAATTGGCATGTTGGTCCTATGGACCGGTTGGACCAACTGGCCTGTTGGTCCTATGGACCGGTTGGACCAACTGGCCTGTTGGTCCTATGGACCGGTTGGACCAATTGGCCTGTTGGTCCTATGGACCGGTTGGACCAACTGGCCTGTTGGTCCTATGGACCGGTTGGACCAACTGGCCTGTTGGTCCTATGGACCGGTTGGACCAACTGGCCTGTTGGTCCTATGGACCGGTTGGACCAACTGGCCTGTTGGTCCTATGGACCGGTTGGACCAACTGGCCTGTTGGTCCTATGGACCGGTTGGACCAACTGGCCTGTTGGTCCTATGGACCGGTTGGACCAACTGGCCTGTTGGTCCTATGGACCGGTTGGATCAACTGGCCTGTTGGTCCTATGGACCGGTTGGACCAACTGGCCTGTTGGTCCTATGGACCGGTTGGACCAACTGGCCTGTTGGTCCTATGGACCGGTTGGACCAACTGGCCTGTTGGTCCTATGGACCGGTTGGACCAACTGGCTTGTTGGTCCTATGGACCGGTTGGACCAACTGGCCTGTTGGTCCTATGGACCGGTTGGACCAACTGGCCTGTTGGTCCTATGGACCGGTTGGACCAACTGGCCTGTTGGTCCTATGGACCTGTTGGACCAACTGGCCTGTTGGTCCTATGGACCGGTTGGACCAACTGGCCTGTTGGTCCTATGGACCGGTTGGACCAACTGGCCTGTTGGTCCTATGGACCGGTTGGACCAACTGGCCTGTTGGTCCTATGGACCGGTTGGACCAACTGGCCTGTTGGTCCTATGGACCGGTTGGACCAACTGGCATGTTGGTCCTATGGACCGATTGGACCAACTGGACTGTTGGTCCTATGGACCGGTTGGACCTACTGACCTGTTGGCCAAATGGACCGATTGGACCAACTGGCATGTTGGTCCTATGGACCGGTTGGACCAACTGGCCTGTTGGCCGAATGGTGGCATGTTGGTCCTATGGACCGGTTGGACCAACTGGCCTGTTGGCCGAATGGACCGGTTGGACCAACTAGCCTGTTGGTCCTATGGACTGGTTGTACCAACTGACCTATTGGTCCTATGGACCGGTTGGACCAACTGGCCTGTTGGCCAAATAGACTGGTTGGACCAACTGGCCAGTTGGCCATATGGACTGGTTGGACAAACTGGCATGTTGGTCCTATGGACCGGTTGGACCAACTGGCCTGTTGGCCGAATGGACCGGTTGGACCAACTGGCCTGTTGGTCCTATGGACCGGTTGGACCAACTGGCCTGTTGGCCAAATGGACCGATTGGACCAACTGGCATGTTGGTCCTATGGACCGGTTGGACCAACTGGCCTGTTGGCCGAATGGTGGCATGTTGGTCCTATGGACCGGTTGGACCAACTGGCCTGTTGGCCGAATGGACCGGTTGGACCAACTGGCCTGTTGGTCCTATGGACCGGTTGGACCAACTGGCCTGTTGGTCCTATGGACCGGTTGGACCAACTGGCCTGTTGGTCCTATGGACCGGTTGGACCTACTGACCTGTTGGCCAAATGGACCGATTGGACCAACTGGCATGTTGGTCCTATGGACCGGTTGGACCAACTGGCCTGTTGGCCGAATGGTGGCATGTTGGTCCTATGGACCGGTTGGACCAACTGGCCTGTTGGCCGAATGGACCGGTTGGACCAACTGGCCTGTTGGCCGAATGGACCGGTTGGACCAACTGGCCTGTTGGTCCTATGGACCGGTTGGACCAACTGGCATGTTGATCCTATGGACCGGTTGGACCAACTGGCCTGTTGGCCGAATGGACCGGTTGGACCAACTGGCCTGTTGGCCGAATGGACCGGTTGGACCAACTGGCCTGTTGGTCCTATGGACCGGTTGGACCAACTGGCATGTTGATCCTATGGACCGGTTGGACCAACTGGCCTGTTGGTCCTATGGACCGGTTGGACCAACTGGCATGTTGTTCCAATGGACCTGTTGGACCAACTTGCGTGTTGGTCCTATGGACCGGTTGGACCAACTGGCCTGTTGGTCCTATGGACCGGTTGGACCAACTGGCCTGTTGGTCCTATGGACCGGTTGGACCAACTGGCCTGTTGGTCCTATGGACCGGTTGGACCAACTGGCCTGTTGGTCCTATGGACCGGTTGGACCAACTGGCCTGTTGGTCCTATGGACCGGTTGGACCAACTGGCCTGTTGGTCCTATGGACCGGTTGGATCAACTGGCCTGTTGGTCCTATGGACCGGTTGGACCAACTGGCCTGTTGGTCCTATGGACCGGTTGGACCAACTGGCCTGTTGGTCCTATGGACCGGTTGGACCAACTGGCCTGTTGGTCCTATGGACCGGTTGGACCAACTGGCTTGTTGGTCCTATGGACCGGTTGGACCAACTGGCCTGTTGGTCCTATGGACCGGTTGGACCAACTGGCCTGTTGGTCCTATGGACCGGTTGGACCAACTGGCCTGTTGGTCCTATGGACCTGTTGGACCAACTGGCCTGTTGGTCCTATGGACCGGTTGGACCAACTGGCCTGTTGGTCCTATGGACCGGTTGGACCAACTGGCCTGTTGGTCCTATGGACCGGTTGGACCAACTGGCCTGTTGGTCCTATGGACCGGTTGGACCAACTGGCCTGTTGGTCCTATGGACCGGTTGGACCAACTGGCATGTTGGTCCTATGGACCGATTGGACCAACTGGACTGTTGGTCCTATGGACCGGTTGGACCTACTGACCTGTTGGCCAAATGGACCGATTGGACCAACTGGCATGTTGGTCCTATGGACCGGTTGGACCAACTGGCCTGTTGGCCGAATGGTGGCATGTTGGTCCTATGGACCGGTTGGACCAACTGGCCTGTTGGCCGAATGGACCGGTTGGACCAACTAGCCTGTTGGTCCTATGGACTGGTTGTACCAACTGACCTATTGGTCCTATGGACCGGTTGGACCAACTGGCCTGTTGGCCAAATAGACTGGTTGGACCAACTGGCCAGTTGGCCATATGGACTGGTTGGACAAACTGGCATGTTGGTCCTATGGACCGGTTGGACCAACTGGCCTGTTGGCCGAATGGACCGGTTGGACCAACTGGCCTGTTGGTCCTATGGACCGGTTGGACCAACTGGCCTATTGGTCCTATGGACCGGTTGGACCAACTGGCCTGTTGGCCAAATGGACTAGTTGGACCAACTGGCCTGTTGGTCCTATGGACCGGTTGGACCAACTGGCCTGTTGGTCCTATGGACCGGTTGGACCAACTGGCCTGTTGGTCCTATGGGCCGGTTGGACCAACTGGCCTGTTGGCCGAATGGACCGGTTGGACCAACTGGCCTGTTGGTCCTATGGACCGGTTGGACCAACTGACCTGTTGGTCGTATGGACCGGTTGGAGCAACTGGCCTGTTGGCCAAATGGACGGGTTGGACCAACTGGCCTGTTGGTCCTATGGACCGGTTGGACCAACTGGCCTGTTGGTCCTATGGACCGGTTGGACCAACTGGCCTGTTGGTCCTATGGACCGGTTGGACCAACTGGCCTGTTGGTCCTATGGACCGGTTGGACCAACTGGCATGTTGGTCGTATGGACCGGTTGGACCAACTGGCCTGTTGGTCCTATGGACCGGTTGGACCAACTGGCCTGTTGGTCCTATAGACCGGTTGGACCAACTGGCATGTTGGTCCTATGGACCGGTTGGACCAACTGGCCTGTTGGTCCTATGGACCGGTTGGACCAACTGGCCTGTTGGTCCTATGGACCGGTTGGACCAACTGGCCTGTTGGTCCTATGGATTGGTTGGACCAACTGGCCTGTTGGTCCTATGGACCGGTGGACCAACTGGCCTGTTGGTCCTATGGACCGGTTGGACCAACTGGCATGTTGGTCCTATGGACCGATTGAACCAACTGGCCTTTTGGTCCTATGGACCGGTTGGACCAACAGGCCTGTTGGTCCTATGGACCGGTTGGACCAACTGGCCTGTTGGTCTTATGGACCGGTTGGAGCAATTGGCCTGTTGGTCCTATGGACCGGTTGGAGCAACTGGCCTGTTGGTCCTATGGACCGGTTGGACCAACTGGCCTGTTGGTCCTATGGACCGGTTGGACCAACTGGCCTGTTGGTCCTATGGACCGGTTGGACCAACTGGCCAGTTGGTCCTATGGACCGGTTGGAGCAACTGGCCTGTTGTTCCAATGGACCTGTTGGACCAACTGGCCTGTTGTTCCTATAGATCGGTTGGACCAACTGGCCTGTTGGTCCTATGGACCGGTTGGACCAACTGGCCTGTTGGTCCTATGGACCGGTTGGACCAACTGGCCTGTTGGTCCTATGGACCGGTTGGACCAACTGACGTGTTGGTCCTATGGACCGGTTGGACCAACTTGCCTGTTGGTCCTATGGACCGGTTGGACCAACTGGCATGTTGGTCCTATGGACCGGTTGGACCAACAGGCCTGTTGGTCCTATGGACCGGCTGGACCAACAGGCCTGTTGGCCGAATGGACCGGCTGGACCAACTGGCCTGTTGGCCGAATGGACCGGTTGGACCAACTGGCCTGTTGGCCGAATGGACCGGTTGGACCAACTGGCCTGTTGGTCCTATGGACCGGTTGGACCAACTGGCATGTTGATCCTATGGACCGGTTGGACCAACTGGCCTGTTGGTCCTATGGACCGGTTGGACCAACTGGCATGTTGTTCCAATGGACCTGTTGGACCAACTTGCGTGTTGGTCCTATGGACCGGTTGGACCAACTTGCCTGTTGGTCCTATGGACCGGTTGGACCAACTGGCCTGTTGGTCCTATGGACCGGTTGGACCAACTGGCCTGTTGGTCCTATGGACCGGTTGGACCAACTGGCCTGTTGGTCCTATGGACCGGTTGGACCAACTGGCCTGTTGGTCCTATGGACCGGTTGGACCAACTGGCCTGTTGGTCCTATCGACCGATTGGACCAACTGGCCTGTTGGTCCTATGGACCGGTTGGACCAACTGGCCTGTTGGTCCTATGGACCGGTTTGACCAACTGGCCTGTTGGTCCTATGGACCGATTGGACCAACTGGCCTGTTGGTCCTATGGACCGATTGGACCAATTGGCCTGTTGGCCGAATGGACCGGTTGGACCAACTGGCCTGTTGGTCCTATGGACCGGTGGACCAACTGGCCTGTTGGTCCTATGGACCGGTTGGACCAACTGGCATGTTGGTCCTATGGACCGATTGAACCAACTGGCCTTTTGGTCCTATGGACCGGTTGGACCAACAGGCCTGTTGGTCCTATGGACCGGTTGGACCAACTGGCCTGCTGGTCCTATGGACCGGTTGGACCAACTGGCCTGTTGGTCCTATGGACCGGTTGGACCAACTTGCATAATGTTCCAATGGACCGGTTGGACCAACTGGCCTGTTGGCCGAATGGACCGGTTGGACCAACTGGCCTGTTGGTCCTATGGACCGGTTGGACCAACTGGCATGTTGATCCTATGGACCGGTTGGACCAACTGGCCTGTTGGTCCTATGGACCGGTTGGACCAACTGGCATGTTGTTCCAATGGACCTGTTGGACCAACTTGCGTGTTGGTCCTATGGACCGGTTGGACCAACTTGCCTGTTGGTCCTATGGACCGGTTGGACCAACTGGCCTGTTGGTCCTATGGACCGGTTGGACCAACTGGCCTGTTGGTCCTATGGACCGGTTGGACCAACTGGCCTGTTGGTCCTATGGACCGGTTGGACCAACTGGCCTGTTGGTCCTATGGACCGGTTGGACCAACTGGCCTGTTGGTCCTATCGACCGATTGGACCAACTGGCCTGTTGGTCCTATGGACCGGTTGGACCAACTGGCCTGTTGGTCCTATGGACCGGTTTGACCAACTGGCCTGTTGGTCCTATGGACCGATTGGACCAACTGGCCTGTTGGTCCTATGGACCGATTGGACCAACTGGCCTGTTGGCCGAATGGACCGGTTGGACCAACTGGCCTGTTGGTCCTATGGACCGGTGGACCAACTGGCCTGTTGGTCCTATGGACCGGTTGGACCAACTGGCATGTTGGTCCTATGGACCGATTGAACCAACTGGCCTTTTGGTCCTATGGACCGGTTGGACCAACAGGCCTGTTGGTCCTATGGACCGGTTGAACCAACTGGCCTGCTGGTCCTATGGACCGGTTGGACCAACAGGCCTGTTGGTCCTATGGACCGGTTGGACCAACTGGCATGTTGGTCCTATGGACCGGTTGGACCAACAGGCCTGTTGGTCCTATGGACCGGCTGGACCAACAGGCCTGTTGGCCGAATGGACCGGCTGGACCAACTGGCCTGTTGGCCGAATGGACCGGTTGGACCAACTGGCCTGTTGGCCGAATGGACCGGTTGGACCAACTGGCCTGTTGGTCCTATGGACCGGTTGGACCAACTGGCATGTTGATCCTATGGACCGGTTGGACCAACTGGCCTGTTGGTCCTATGGACCGGTTGGACCAACTGGCATGTTGTTCCAATGGACCTGTTGGACCAACTTGCGTGTTGGTCCTATGGACCGGTTGGACCAACTTGCCTGTTGGTCCTATGGACCGGTTGGACCAACTGGCCTGTTGGTCCTATGGACCGGTTGGACCAACTGGCCTGTTGGTCCTATGGACCGGTTGGACCAACTCGCCTGTTGGTCCTATGGACCGGTTGGACCAACTGGCCTGTTGGTCCTATCGACCGATTGGACCAACTGGCCTGTTGGTCCTATGGACCGGTTGAACCAACTGGCCTGTTGGTCCTATGGACCGGTTTGACCAACTGGCCTGTTGGTCCTATGGACCGATTGGACCAACTGGCCTGTTGGTCCTATGGACCGATTGGACCAACTGGCCTGTTGGCCGAATGGACCGGTTGGACCAACTGGCCTGTTGGTCCTATGGACCGGTGGACCAACTGGCCTGTTGGTCCTATGGACCGGTTGGACCAACTGGCATGTTGGTCCTATGGACCGATTGAACCAACTGGCCTTTTGGTCCTATGGACCGGTTGGACCAACAGGCCTGTTGGTCCTATGGACCGGTTGGACCAACTGGCCTGCTGGTCCTATGGACCGGTTGGACCAACTGGCCTGTTGGTCCTATGGACCGGTTGGACCAACTGGCATGTTGATCCTATGGACCGGTTGGACCAACTGGCTTGTTGGTCCTATGGACCGGTTGGACCAACTGGCATGTTGTTCCAATGGACCTGTTGGACCAACTTGCGTGTTGGTCCTATGGAGCGGTTGGACCAACTTGCCTGTTGGTCCTATGGACCGGTTGGACCAACTGGCCTGTTGGTCCTATGGACCGGTTGGACCAACTGGCCTGTTGGTCCTATCGACCGGTTGGACCAACTGGCCTGTTGGTCCTATGGACCGGTTGGACCAACTGGCCTGTTGGTCCTATGGACCGGTTGGACCAACTGGCCTGTTGGTCCTATCGACCGATTGGACCAACTGGCCTGTTGGTCATATGGACCGGTTGGACCAACTAGCCTGTTGGTCCTATGGACCGGTTTGACCAACTGGCCTGTTGGTCCTATGGACCGATTGGACCAACTGGCCTGTTGGTCCTATGGACCGATTGGACCAACTGGCCTGTTGGCCGAATGGACCGGTTGGACCAACTGGCCTGTTGGTCCTATGGACCGGTGGACCAACTGGCCTGTTGGTCCTATGGACCGGTTGGACCAACTGGCATGTTGGTCCTATGGACCGATTGAACCAACTGGCCTTTTGGTCCTATGGACCGGTTGGACCAACTGGCCTGCTGGTCCTATGGACCGGTTGGACCAACTGGCCTGTTGGTCCTATGGACCGGTTGGACCAACTTGCATAATGTTCCAATGGACCTGTTGGACCAACTGGCCTGTTGGCCGAATGGACCGGTTGGACCAACTGGCCTGTTGGCCGAATGGACCGGTTGGACCAACTGGCCTGTTGGTCCTATGGACCGGTTGGACCAACTGGCATGTTGATCCTATGGACCGGTTGGACCAACTGGCCTGTTGGTCCTATGGACCGGTTGGACCAACTGGCATGTTGTTCCAATGGACCTGTTGGACCAACTTGCGTGTTGGTCCTATGGACCGGTTGGACCAACTTGCCTGTTGGTCCTATGGACCGGTTGGACCAACTGGCCTGTTGGTCCTATGGACCGGTTGGACCAACTGGCCTGTTGGTCCTATGGACCGGTTGGACCAACTGGCCTGTTGGTCCTATGGACCGGTTGGACCAACTGGCCTGTTGGTCCTATGGACCGGTTGGACCAACTGGCCTGTTGGTCCTATCGACCGATTGGACCAACTGGCCTGTTGGTCCTATGGACTGGTTGGACCAACTGGCCTGTTGGTCCTATGGACCGGTTTGACCAACTGGCCTGTTGGTCCTATGGACCGATTGGACCAACTGGCCTGTTGGTCCTATGGACCGATTGGACCAACTGGCCTGTTGGCCGAATGGACCGGTTGGACCAACTGGCCTGTTGGTCCTATGGACCGGTGGACCAACTGGCCTGTTGGTCCTATGGACCGGTTGGACCAACTGGCATGTTGGTCCTATGGACCGATTGAACCAACTGGCCTTTTGGTCCTATGGACCGGTTGGACCAACAGGCCTGTTGGTCCTATGGACCGGTTGGACCAACTGGCCTGCTGGTCCTATGGACCGGTTGGACCAACTGGCCTGTTGGTCCTATGGACCGGTTGGACCAACTTGCATAATGTTCCAATGGACCTGTTGGACCAACTGGCCTGTTGGCCGAATGGACCGGTTGGACCAACTGGCCTGTTGGCCGAATGGACCGGTTGGACCAACTGGCCTGTTGGTCCTATGGACCGGTTGGACCAACTGGCATGTTGATCCTATGGACCGGTTGGACCAACTGGCCTGTTGGTCCTATGGACCGGTTGGACCAACTGGCATGTTGTTCCAATGGACCTGTTGGACCAACTTGCGTGTTGGTCCTATGGACCGGTTGGACCAACTTGCCTGTTGGTCCTATGGACCGGTTGGACCAACTGGCCTGTTGGTCCTATGGACCGGTTGGACCAACTGGCCTGTTGGTCCTATGGACCGGTTGGACCAACTGGCATGTTGATCCTATGGACCGGTTGGACCAACTGGCCTGTTGGTCCTATGAACCGGTTGGACCAACTGGCATGTTGTTCCAATGGACCTGTTGGACCAACTTGCGTGTTGGTCCTATGGACCGGTTGGACCAACTTGCCTGTTGGTCCTATGGACCGGTTGGACCAACTGGCCTGTTGGTCCTATGGACCGGTTGGACCAACTGGCCTGTTGGTCCTATGGACCGGTTGGACCAACTGGCCTGTTGGTCCTATGGACCGGTTGGACCAACTGGCCTGTTGGTCCTATGGACCGGTTGGACCAACTGGCCTGTTGGTCCTATGGACCGGTTGGACCAACTGGCCTGTTGGTCCTATGGACTGGTTGGACCAACTAGCATGTTGGTCCTATGGACCGGTTGGACCAACTGACCTTTTGGCCGAATGGACCGGTTGGACCAACTGGCCTGTCGACTGAATGGACCGGTTGGACCAACTGGCCTGTCGGCCGAATGGACCGGTTGGACCAACTGGCCTGTTGGTCCTATGGACCGGTTGGACCAACTGGCATGTTGGTCCTATGGACCGATTGAACCAACTGGCCTTTTGGTCCTATGGACCGGTTGGACCAACTGGCCTGTTGGTCCTATGGACCGGTTGGACCAACTGGCCTGCTGGTCCTATGGACCGGGTGGACCAACTGGCCTGTTGGTCCTATGGACCGGTTGGACCAACTGGCCTGTTGGTCCTATGGACCGGTTGGACTAACTAGCATGTTGGTCCTATGGACCGGTTGGACCAACTGACCTTTTGGCCGAATGGACCGGTTGGACCGACTGGCCTGTCGACCGAATGGACCGGTTGGACCAACTAGCCTGTCGGCCGAATGGACCGGTTGGACCAACTGGCATGTTGGTCCTATGGACCGGTTGGACCAACTGGCCTGTTGGCCGAATGGACCGGTTGGACCAACTGGCCTGTTGGTCCTATGGACCGGTTGGACCAACTGGCCTGTTGGTCCTATGGACCGGGTGGACCAACTGGCCTGTTGGTCCTATGGACCGGTTGGACCAACTGGCCTGTTGGTCCTCTGGACCGGTTGGACCAACTGGCTTGTTGGTCCTGTGGACCGGTTGGACCAACTGGCCTGTTGGTCCTGTGGACCGGTTGGACCAACTGGCCTGTTGGTCCTGTGGACCGGTTGGACCAACTGGCGTGTTGGTCCTATGGACCGGTTGGACCAACTGGCCTGTTGGTCCTGTGGACCGGTTGGACCAACTGGCCTGTTGGTCCTGTGGACCGGTTGGACCAACTGGCCTGTTGGTCCTATGGACCGGTTGGACCAACTGGCCTGTTGGTCCTATGGACCGGTTGGACCAACTGGCCTGTTGGTCCTATGGACCGGTTGGACCAACTGGCATGTTGGTCCTGTGGACCGGTTGGACCAACTGGCCTGTTGGTCCTATGGACCGGTTGGACCAACTGGCCTGTTGGTCCTATGGACCGGTTGGACCAACTGGCCTGTTGGTCCTGTAGACCGGTTGGACCAACTGGCCTGTTGGTCCTATGGACCGGTTGGACCAACTGGCCTGTTGGTCCTCTGGACCGGTTGGACCAACTGGCTTGTTGGTCCTATGGACCGGTTGGACCAACTGGCCTGTTGGTCCTCTGGACCGGTTGGACCAACTGGCCTGTTGGTCCTGTGGACCGGTTGGACCAACTGGCCTGTTGGTCCTGTGGACCGGTTGGACCAACTGGCCTGTTGGTCCTGTGGACCGGTTGGACCAACTGGCCTGTTGGTCCTCTGGACCGGTTGGACCAACTGGCCTGTTGGTCCTGTGGACCGGTTGGACCAACTGGCCTGTTGGTCCTGTGGACCGGTTGGACCAACTGGCCTGTTGGTCCTGTGGACCGGTTGGACCAACTGGCCTGTTGGTCCTATGGACCGGTTGGACCAACTGGCCTGTTGGTCCTGTGGACCGGTTGGACCAACAGGCCTGTTGGTCCTGTGGACCGGTTGGACCAACTGGCCTGTTGGTCCTGTGGACCGGTTGGACCAACAGGCCTGTTGGTCCTATGGACCGGTTGGACCAACTGGCCTGTTGGTCCTATGGACCGGTTGGACCAACAGGCCTGTTGGTCCTATGGACCGGTTGGACCAACTGGCCTGTTGGTCCTATGGACCGGTTGGACCAACTGGCCTGTTGGTCCTATGGACCGGTTGGACCAACTGGCCTGTTGGTCCTATGGACCGGTTGGACCAACTGGCCTGTTGGTCCTATGGACCGGTTGGACCAACTGGCGTGTTGGTCCTATGGACCGGTTGGACCAACTGGCCTGTTGGTCCTCTGGACCGGTTGGACCAACTGGCGTGTTGGTCCTGTGGACCGGTTGGACCAACTGGCCTGTTGGTCCTGTGGACCGGTTGGACCAACTGGCCTGTTGGTCATGTGGACCGGTTGGACCAACTGGCCTGTTGGTCCTGTGGACCGGTTGGACCAACTGGCCTGTTGGTCCTGTGGACCGGTTGGACCAACTGGCCTGTTGGTCCTGTGGACCGGTTGGACCAACTGGCCTGTTGGTCCTGTGGACCGGTTGGACCAACTGGCCTGTTGGTCCTGTGGACCGGTTGGACCAACTGGCCTGTTGGTCCTATGGACCGGTTGGACCAACTTGCCTGTTGGTCCTATGGACCGGTTGGACCAACTGGCCTGTTGGTCCTATGGACCGGTTGGACCAACTGGCCTGTTGGTCCTATGGACCGGTTGGACCAACTGGCCTGTTGGTCCTATGGACCGGTTGGACCAACTGGCCTGTTGGTCCTATGGACCGGTTGGACCAACTGGCCTGTTGGTCCTATCGACCGATTGGACCAACTGGCCTGTTGGTCCTATGGACTGGTTGGACCAACTGGCCTGTTGGTCCTATGGACCGGTTTGACCAACTGGCCTGTTGGTCCTATGGACCGATTGGACCAACTGGCCTGTTGGTCCTATGGACCGATTGGACCAACTGGCCTGTTGGCCGAATGGACCGGTTGGACCAACTGGCCTGTTGGTCCTATGGACCGGTGGACCAACTGGCCTGTTGGTCCTATGGACCGGTTGGACCAACTGGCATGTTGGTCCTATGGACCGATTGAACCAACTGGCCTTTTGGTCCTATGGACCGGTTGGACCAACAGGCCTGTTGGTCCTATGGACCGGTTGGACCAACTGGCCTGCTGGTCCTATGGACCGGTTGGACCAACTGGCCTGTTGGTCCTATGGACCGGTTGGACCAACTTGCATAATGTTCCAATGGACCTGTTGGACCAACTGGCCTGTTGGCCGAATGGACCGGTTGGACCAACTGGCCTGTTGGCCGAATGGACCGGTTGGACCAACTGGCCTGTTGGTCCTATGGACCGGTTGGACCAACTGGCATGTTGATCCTATGGACCGGTTGGACCAACTGGCCTGTTGGTCCTATGGACCGGTTGGACCAACTGGCATGTTGTTCCAATGGACCTGTTGGACCAACTTGCGTGTTGGTCCTATGGACCGGTTGGACCAACTTGCCTGTTGGTCCTATGGACCGGTTGGACCAACTGGCCTGTTGGTCCTATGGACCGGTTGGACCAACTGGCCTGTTGGTCCTATGGACCGGTTGGACCAACTGGCATGTTGATCCTATGGACCGGTTGGACCAACTGGCCTGTTGGTCCTATGAACCGGTTGGACCAACTGGCATGTTGTTCCAATGGACCTGTTGGACCAACTTGCGTGTTGGTCCTATGGACCGGTTGGACCAACTTGCCTGTTGGTCCTATGGACCGGTTGGACCAACTGGCCTGTTGGTCCTATGGACCGGTTGGACCAACTGGCCTGTTGGTCCTATGGACCGGTTGGACCAACTGGCCTGTTGGTCCTATGGACCGGTTGGACCAACTGGCCTGTTGGTCCTATGGACCGGTTGGACCAACTGGCCTGTTGGTCCTATGGACCGGTTGGACCAACTGGCCTGTTGGTCCTATGGACTGGTTGGACCAACTAGCATGTTGGTCCTATGGACCGGTTGGACCAACTGACCTTTTGGCCGAATGGACCGGTTGGACCAACTGGCCTGTCGACTGAATGGACCGGTTGGACCAACTGGCCTGTCGGCCGAATGGACCGGTTGGACCAACTGGCCTGTTGGTCCTATGGACCGGTTGGACCAACTGGCATGTTGGTCCTATGGACCGATTGAACCAACTGGCCTTTTGGTCCTATGGACCGGTTGGACCAACTGGCCTGTTGGTCCTATGGACCGGTTGGACCAACTGGCCTGCTGGTCCTATGGACCGGGTGGACCAACTGGCCTGTTGGTCCTATGGACCGGTTGGACCAACTGGCCTGTTGGTCCTATGGACCGGTTGGACTAACTAGCATGTTGGTCCTATGGACCGGTTGGACCAACTGACCTTTTGGCCGAATGGACCGGTTGGACCGACTGGCCTGTCGACCGAATGGACCGGTTGGACCAACTAGCCTGTCGGCCGAATGGACCGGTTGGACCAACTGGCATGTTGGTCCTATGGACCGGTTGGACCAACTGGCCTGTTGGCCGAATGGACCGGTTGGACCAACTGGCCTGTTGGTCCTATGGACCGGTTGGACCAACTGGCCTGTTGGTCCTATGGACCGGGTGGACCAACTGGCCTGTTGGTCCTATGGACCGGTTGGACCAACTGGCCTGTTGGTCCTCTGGACCGGTTGGACCAACTGGCTTGTTGGTCCTGTGGACCGGTTGGACCAACTGGCCTGTTGGTCCTGTGGACCGGTTGGACCAACTGGCCTGTTGGTCCTGTGGACCGGTTGGACCAACTGGCCTGTTGGTCCTATGGACCGGTTGGACCAACTGGCCTGTTGGTCCTGTGGACCGGTTGGACCAACTGGCCTGTTGGTCCTGTGGACCGGTTGGACCAACTGGCCTGTTGGTCCTATGGACCGGTTGGACCAACTGGCCTGTTGGTCCTATGGACCGGTTGGACCAACTGGCCTGTTGGTCCTATGGACCGGTTGGACCAACTGGCATGTTGGTCCTGTGGACCGGTTGGACCAACTGGCCTGTTGGTCCTATGGACCGGTTGGACCAACTGGCCTGTTGGTCCTATGGACCGGTTGGACCAACTGGCCTGTTGGTCCTGTAGACCGGTTGGACCAACTGGCCTGTTGGTCCTATGGACCGGTTGGACCAACTGGCCTGTTGGTCCTATGGACCGGTTGGACCAACTGGCCTGTTGGTCCTCTGGACCGGTTGGACCAACTGGCTTGTTGGTCCTCTGGACCGGTTGGACCAACTGGCCTGTTGGTCCTCTGGACCGGTTGGACCAACTGGCCTGTTGGTCCTGTGGACCGGTTGGACCAACTGGCCTGTTGGTCCTGTGGACCGGTTGGACCAACTGGCCTGTTGGTCCTGTGGACCGGTTGGACCAACTGGCCTGTTGGTCCTCTGGACCGGTTGGACCAACTGGCCTGTTGGTCCTGTGGACCGGTTGGACCAACTGGCCTGTTGGTCCTGTGGACCGGTTGGACCAACTGGCCTGTTGGTCCTGTGGACCGGTTGGACCAACTGGCCTGTTGGTCCTATGGACCGGTTGGACCAACTGGCCTGTTGGTCCTGTGGACCGGTTGGACCAACAGGCCTGTTGGTCCTGTGGACCGGTTGGACCAACTGGCCTGTTGGTCCTGTGGACCGGTTGGACCAACAGGCCTGTTGGTCCTATGGACCGGTTGGACCAACTGGCCTGTTGGTCCTATGGACCGGTTGGACCAACAGGCCTGTTGGTCCTATGGACCGGTTGGACCAACTGGCCTGTTGGTCCTATGGACCGGTTGGACCAACTGGCCTGTTGGTCCTATGGACCGGTTGGACCAACTGGCCTGTTGGTCCTATGGACCGGTTGGACCAACTGGCCTGTTGGTCCTATGGACCGGTTGGACCAACTGGCGTGTTGGTCCTATGGACCGGTTGGACCAACTGGCCTGTTGGTCCTCTGGACCGGTTGGACCAACTGGCGTGTTGGTCCTGTGGACCGGTTGGACCAACTGGCCTGTTGGTCCTGTGGACCGGTTGGACCAACTGGCGTGTTGGTCCTGTGGACCGGTTGGACCAACTGGCCTGTTGGTCCTGTGGACCGGTTGGACCAACTGGCCTGTTGGTCCTGTGGACCGGTTGGACCAACTGGCCTGTTGGTCCTGTGGACCGGTTGGACCAACTGGCCTGTTGGTCCTGTGGACCGGTTGGACCAACTGGCCTGTTGGTCCTGTGGACCGGTTGGACCAACTGGCCTGTTGGTCCTCTGGACCGGTTGGACCAACTGGCATGTTGGTCCTATGGACCGGTTGGACCAACTGGCCTGTTGGTCCTATGGACCGGTTGGACCAACTGGCATGTTGGTCCTGTGGACCGGTTGGACCAACTGGCTTGTTGGTCCTGTGGACCGGTTGGACCAACTGGCCTGTTGGTCCTGTGGACCGGTTGGACCAACTGGCGTGTTGGTCCTGTGGACCGGTTGGACCAACTGGCCTGTTGGTCCTGTGGACCGGTTGGACCAACTGGCCTGTTGGTCCTGTGGACCGGTTGGACCAACTGGCCTGTTGGTCCTGTGGACCGGTTGGACCAACTGGCCTGTTGGTCCTGTGGACCGGTTGGACCAACTGGCCTGTTGGTCCTGTGGACCGGTTGGACCAACTGGCCTGTTGGTCCTGTGGACCGGTTGGACCAACTGGCCTGTTGGTCCTGTGGACCGGTTGGACCAACTGGCCTGTTGGTCCTGTGGACCGGTTGGACCAACTGGCCTGTTGGTCCTGTGGACCGGTTGGACCAACTGGCCTGTTGGTCCTGTGGACCGGTTGGACCAACTGGCCTGTTGGTCCTGTGGACCGGTTGGACCAACTGGCCTGTTGGTCCTGTGGACCGGTTGGACCAACTGGCCTGTTGGTCCTGTGGACCGGTTGGACCAACTGGCCTGTTGGTCCTGTGGACCGGTTGGACCAACTGGCCTGTTGGTCCTGTGGACCGGTTGGACCAACTGGCCTGTTGGTCCTATGGACCGGTTGGACCAACTGGCCTGTTGGTCCTATGGACCGGTTGGACCAACTGGCCTGTTGGTCCTATGGACCGGTTGGACCAACTGGCCTGTTGGTCCTCTGGACCGGTTGGACCAACTGGCATGTTGGTCCTATGGACCGGTTGGACCAACTGGCCTGTTGGTCCTATGGACCGGTTGGACCAACTGGCCTGTTGGTCCTATGGACCGGTTGGACCAACTGGCCTGTTGGTCCTATAGACCGGTTGGACCAACTGGCCTGTTGGCCGAATGGACCGGTTGGACCAACTGGCCTATTGGTCCTATGAACCGGTTGGACCAACTGGCCTGTTGGTCCTATGGACCGGTTGGACCAACTGGCCTGTTGGTCCTATGGACCGGTTGGACCAACTGGCCTGTTGGTCCTCTGGACCGGTTGGACCAACTGGCCTGTTGGTCCTCTGGACCGGTTGGACCAACTGGCCTGTTGGTCCTCTGGACCGGTTGGACCAACTGGCCTGTTGGTCCTCTGGACCGGTTGGACCAACTGGCCTGTTGGTCCTGTGGACCGGTTGGACCAACTGGCCTGTTGGTCCTGTGGACCGGTTGGACCAACTGGCCTGTTGGTCCTGTGGACCGGTTGGACCAACTGGCCTGTTGGTCCTGTGGACCGGTTGGACCAACTGGCCTGTTGGTCCTGTGGACCGGTTGGACCAACTGGCCTGTTGGTCCTGTGGACCGGTTGGACCAACTGGCCTGTTGGTCCTGTGGACCGGTTGGACCAACAGGCCTGTTGGTCCTGTGGACCGGTTGGACCAACTGGCCTGTTGGTCCTATGGACCGGTTGGACCAACTGGCCTGTTGGTCCTATGGACCGGTTGGACCAACTGGCCTGTTGGTCCTATGGACCGGTTGGACCAACTGGCCTGTTGGTCCTATGGACCGGTTGGACCAACTGGCATGTTGGTCCTATGGACCGGTTGGACCAACTGGCCTGTTGGTCCTATGGACCGGTTGGACCAACTGGCCTGTTGGTCCTATGGACCGGTTGGACCAACTGGCCTGTTGGCCGAATGGACCGGTTGGACCAACTGGCCTATTGGTCCTATGAACCGGTTGGACCAACTGGCCTGTTGGCCGAATGGACCGGTTGGACCAACTGGCCTGTTGGTCCTGTGGACCGGTTGGACCAACTGGCCTGTTGGTCCTGTGGACCGGTTGGACCAACTGGCCTGTTGGTCCTCTGGACCGGTTGGACCAACTGGCCTGTTGGTCCTCTGGACCGGTTGGACCAACTGGCCTGTTGGTCCTCTGGACCGGTTGGACCAACTGGCCTGTTGGTCCTCTGGACCGGTTGGACCAACTGGCCTGTTGGTCCTATAGACCGGTTGGACCAACTGGCCTGTTGGCCGAATGGACCGGTTGGACCAACTGGCCTATTGGTCCTATGAACCGGTTGGACCAACTGGCCTGTTGGCCGAATGGACCGGTTGGACCAACTGGCCTGTTGGTCCTGTGGACCGGTTGGACCAACTGGCCTGTTGGTCCTGTGGACTGGTTGGACCAACTGGCCTGTTGGTCCTGTGGACCGGTTGGACCAACTGGCCTGTTGGTCCTGTGGACCGGTTGGACCAACTGGCCTGTTGGTCCTGTGGACCGGTTGGACCAACTGGCCTGTTGGTCCTGTGGACCGGTTGGACCAACTGGCCTGTTGGTCCTGTGGACCGGTTGGACCAACTGGCCTGTTGGTCCTGTGGACCGGTTGGACCAACTGGCCTGTTGGTCCTGTGGACCGGTTGGACCAACTGGCCTGTTGGTCCTGTGGACCGGTTGGACCAACTGGCCTGTTGGTCCTGTGGACCGGTTGGACCAACTGGCCTGTTGGTCCTGTGGACCGGTTGGACCAACTGGCCTGTTGGTCCTGTGGACCGGTTGGACCAACTGGCCTGTTGGTCCTGTGGACCGGTTGGACCAACTGGCCTGTTGGTCCTGTGGACCGGTTGGACCAACTGGCCTGTTGGTCCTATGGACCGGTTGGACCAACTGGCCTGTTGGTCCTGTGGACCGGTTGGACCAACAGGCCTGTTGGTCCTGTGGACCGGTTGGACCAACTGGCCTGTTGGTCCTGTGGACCGGTTGGACCAACAGGCCTGTTGGTCCTATGGACCGGTTGGACCAACTGGCCTGTTGGTCCTATGGACCGGTTGGACCAACAGGCCTGTTGGTCCTATGGACCGGTTGGACCAACTGGCCTGTTGGTCCTATGGACCGGTTGGACCAACAGGCCTGTTGGTCCTATGGACCGGTTGGACCAACTGGCCTGTTGGTCCTATGGACCGGTTGGACCAACTGGCCTGTTGGTCCTATGGACCGGTTGGACCAACTGGCCTGTTGGTCCTATGGACCGGTTGGACCAACTGGCCTGTTGGTCCTCTGGACCGGTTGGACCAACTGGCGTGTTGGTCCTGTGGACCGGTTGGACCAACTGGCCTGTTGGTCCTGTGGACCGGTTGGACCAACTGGCGTGTTGGTCCTGTGGACCGGTTGGACCAACTGGCCTGTTGGTCCTGTGGACCGGTTGGACCAACTGGCCTGTTGGTCCTGTGGACCGGTTGGACCAACTGGCCTGTTGGTCCTGTGGACCGGTTGGACCAACTGGCCTGTTGGTCCTGTGGACCGGTTGGACCAACTGGCCTGTTGGTCCTGTGGACCGGTTGGACCAACTGGCCTGTTGGTCCTGTGGACCGGTTGGACCAACTGGCCTGTTGGTCCTGTGGACCGGTTGGACCAACTGGCCTGTTGGTCCTCTGGACCGGTTGGACCAACTGGCATGTTGGTCCTATGGACCGGTTGGACCAACTGGCCTGTTGGTCCTATGGACCGGTTGGACCAACTGGCATGTTGGTCCTGTGGACCGGTTGGACCAACTGGCTTGTTGGTCCTGTGGACCGGTTGGACCAACTGGCCTGTTGGTCCTGTGGACCGGTTGGACCAACTGGCCTGTTGGTCCTGTGGACCGGTTGGACCAACTGGCCTGTTGGTCCTGTGGACCGGTTGGACCAACTGGCCTGTTGGTCCTGTGGACCGGTTGGACCAACTGGCCTGTTGGTCCTGTGGACCGGTTGGACCAACTGGCCTGTTGGTCCTGTGGACCGGTTGGACCAACTGGCCTGTTGGTCCTGTGGACCGGTTGGACCAACTGGCCTGTTGGTCCTGTGGACCGGTTGGACCAACTGGCCTGTTGGTCCTGTGGACCGGTTGGACCAACTGGCCTGTTGGTCCTGTGGACCGGTTGGACCAACTGGCCTGTTGGTCCTGTGGACCGGTTGGACCAACTGGCCTGTTGGTCCTGTGGACCGGTTGGACCAACTGGCCTGTTGGTCCTGTGGACCGGTTGGACCAACTGGCCTGTTGGTCCTGTGGACCGGTTGGACCAACTGGCCTGTTGGTCCTGTGGACCGGTTGGACCAACTGGCCTGTTGGTCCTGTGGACCGGTTGGACCAACTGGCCTGTTGGTCCTGTGGACCGGTTGGACCAACTGGCCTGTTGGTCCTGTGGACCGGTTGGACCAACTGGCCTGTTGGTCCTATGGACCGGTTGGACCAACTGGCCTGTTGGTCCTATGGACCGGTTGGACCAACTGGCCTGTTGGTCCTATGGACCGGTTGGACCAACTGGCCTGTTGGTCCTCTGGACCGGTTGGACCAACTGGCATGTTGGTCCTATGGACCGGTTGGACCAACTGGCCTGTTGGTCCTATGGACCGGTTGGACCAACTGGCCTGTTGGTCCTATGGACCGGTTGGACCAACTGGCCTGTTGGTCCTATAGACCGGTTGGACCAACTGGCCTGTTGGCCGAATGGACCGGTTGGACCAACTGGCCTATTGGTCCTATGAACCGGTTGGACCAACTGGCCTGTTGGTCCTATGGACCGGTTGGACCAACTGGCCTGTTGGTCCTATGGACCGGTTGGACCAACTGGCCTGTTGGTCCTCTGGACCGGTTGGACCAACTGGCCTGTTGGTCCTCTGGACCGGTTGGACCAACTGGCCTGTTGGTCCTCTGGACCGGTTGGACCAACTGGCCTGTTGGTCCTCTGGACCGGTTGGACCAACTGGCCTGTTGGTCCTGTGGACCGGTTGGACCAACTGGCCTGTTGGTCCTGTGGACCGGTTGGACCAACTGGCCTGTTGGTCCTGTGGACCGGTTGGACCAACTGGCCTGTTGGTCCTGTGGACCGGTTGGACCAACTGGCCTGTTGGTCCTGTGGACCGGTTGGACCAACTGGCCTGTTGGTCCTGTGGACCGGTTGGACCAACTGGCCTGTTGGTCCTGTGGACCGGTTGGACCAACTGGCCTGTTGGTCCTGTGGACCGGTTGGACCAACTGGCCTGTTGGTCCTATGGACCGGTTGGACCAACTGGCCTGTTGGTCCTATGGACCGGTTGGACCAACTGGCCTGTTGGTCCTATGGACCGGTTGGACCAACTGGCCTGTTGGTCCTATGGACCGGTTGGACCAACTAGCATGTTGGTCCTATGGACCGGTTGGACCAACTGGCCTGTTGGTCCTATGGACCGGTTGGACCAACTGGCCTGTTGGTCCTATGGACCGGTTGGACCAACTGGCCTATTGGTCCTATGAACCGGTTGGACCAACTGGCCTGTTGGCCGAATGGACCGGTTGGACCAACTGGCCTGTTGGTCCTGTGGACCGGTTGGACCAACTGGCCTGTTGGTCCTGTGGACCGGTTGGACCAACTGGCCTGTTGGTCCTGTGGACCGGTTGGACCAACTGGCCTGTTGGTCCTCTGGACCGGTTGGACCAACTGGCCTGTTGGTCCTCTGGACCGGTTGGACCAACTGGCCTGTTGGTCCTCTGGACCGGTTGGACCAACTGGCCTGTTGGTCCTATAGACCGGTTGGACCAACTGGCCTGTTGGCCGAATGGACCGGTTGGACCAACTGGCCTATTGGTCCTATGAACCGGTTGGACCAACTGGCCTGTTGGCCGAATGGACCGGTTGGACCAACTGGCCTGTTGGTCCTGTGGACCGGTTGGACCAACTGGCCTGTTGGTCCTGTGGACCGGTTGGACCAACTGGCCTGTTGGTCCTGTGGACCGGTTGGACCAACTGGCCTGTTGGTCCTGTGGACCGGTTGGACCAACTGGCCTGTTGGTCCTGTGGACCGGTTGGACCAACTGGCCTGTTGGTCCTGTGGACCGGTTGGACCAACTGGCCTGTTGGTCCTGTGGACCGGTTGGACCAACTGGCCTGTTGGTCCTGTGGACCGGTTGGACCAACTGGCCTGTTGGTCCTGTGGACCGGTTGGACCAACTGGCCTGTTGGTCCTGTGGACCGGTTGGACCAACTGGCCTGTTGGTCCTGTGGACCGGTTGGACCAACTGGCCTGTTGGTCCTGTGGACCGGTTGGACCAACTGGCCTGTTGGTCCTGTGGACCGGTTGGACCAACTGGCCTGTTGGTCCTGTGGACCGGTTGGACCAACTGGCCTGTTGGTCCTGTGGACCGGTTGGACCAACTGGCCTGTTGGTCCTGTGGACCGGTTGGACCAACTGGCCTCTTGGTCCTGTGGACCGGTTGGACCAACTGGCCTGTTGGTCCTGTGGACCGGTTGGACCAACTGGCCTGTTGGTCCTGTGGACCGGTTGGACCAACTGGCCTGTTGGTCCTGTGGACCGGTTGGACCAACTGGCCTGTTGGTCCTGTGGACCGGTTGGACCAACTGGCCTGTTGGTCCTATGGACCGGTTGGACCAACTGGCCTGTTGGTCCTATGGACCGGTTGGACCAACTGGCATGTTGGTCCTATGGACCGGTTGGACCAACTGGCCTGTTGGTCCTATGGACCGGTTGGACCAACTGGCCTGTTGGTCCTATGGACCGGTTGGACCAACTGGCCTGTTGGTCCTATAGACCGGTTGGACCAACTGGCCTGTTGGCCGAATGGACCGGTTGGACCAACTGGCCTTTTGGCCAAATGGACCGGTTGGACCAACTGGCCTGTTTGTTGGTGCAACCCTACGGTTTGCACTCGGCTTGTTGTCCGTGTGCGTGAATGTGTGTGTGTATGGAATGGTATGAGGGCATGGGATAATATATATTTCATGCTTATAATTGTGTGTGAATGTTGAGTCATGATGTCGAGTGTGTGTGTCGAGTCAATAGCGAGTTATCGCTAGACGCGTGTTACGCGGTCGTTTGTGTCTCGCGCGCGGTTTCTATTTTGTCGTGCGCGGTTTCTTTTTTGTCCTGTGTCGAACGTTCGGCGTGTCGCAGGTGTGTGCAGCAGACCCATCAAGAACTCAAGGATGAGTTTGTGATGAAGAGCCCGAGCCTTGGTGTCAAGCCTCAAGTGATTTCGAAGCTTGCCAAAAGGGTACACCTCAAGATATTGAAGATAGTTACATTACTTTGTGTAGTGTAACATTTCACTTGGTGTAGGCCCTAGTGAAGGGTAGTTTCGAGACCCTTCGTGGTTGAAGACAGTGTGGCACTGTTCCACATCACTGTACCTCGGCTCTTGGGGTTTGTAGGAGCTGGGAGTCATTCCCAACTCGTAACTCTTCCTATCTTGTGTTCTAAGACTATAGTGGCTGCCATAGTACCGTTCGTTCAAACCGACGCTGTGTCGTCAATTCTTCATCAAATCGTGCAATCTAAATTGCTAATTGTAGACGACGTGAAGACGATCCAGATCCAATTTGAATCAAGTAATTTGCAGCTGTGAGCAGAACGCTATCAACGTTTGAAGCCGCTGTGCAGAAATCCGTCTGTGCTCTCTATCTTTCGTTTTAGGCACATTCAAGCCTATTGTGACTATAACAAGTGGTATCAGAGCCCCTTGGAGCAGTTTCGACAATGTCTGGACCTGAGGAAAGGGGTGGCAGAGGTGCTGGTGGCAGTGGAGAAGCTCAAGGTCAAGGCCAACCCCGTGATTCAGCCATGGCGCCCATGCAACCAAGTCTTGGCCCACCTAGGGATGAGCCTAGGGTGTTTGGGCTTGACAAGTTCAACGGTGACAACTTTGCTGAATGGTCCTTCAAGATGGAGAACATCTTTGACCACTATGACCTGCTGGAGGTGATGGAAGGAACGGAGAAGCGCCTCGAGAACGACCCGGAGAAGAGCCCGTGGGTGCGGAAGAGCGCACAAGGCTATCTCTTACTTGGGCAAGCGTTGGGGAGCAGTCAGATCCGTCACATCAAGCCATTCCAGCGTGAACCAGAGAAAGGACCAAAGGCATGGGCTGCTCTCAAGGGTGTACATGCTCCTGCAACAGCGGCGGTAGCGGTGGTGTTGGAACGGCAAATGGCGGCACTACGAATTGAAGAAGACGAAGCGGTTGAAGAAGGGGTGCAGAAATTCTTCGACTTGTTGACGCGGCTTGAGGGAGCTGATTTGAACTACAGTGAGCTCCAAAAGAAGACCAAGTTGCTGGCCTTACTCCCAGAGTCATGGTCCTCGCTCATCATCAACCTTAATCGCGACTTGCCCCGCCTCTCGCTTGAAGACGTGAAGCGAGCTATCCTTCAAGAGGATTTCCGCCGCCGTGAGTTGGCGAGTGCGGATGGCGCTGGGGCAGCGAACATCGGCCGTGGATATGGTCGAGGAAGAGGCAGAGGACGAGGGGGAGGAAGGTTTGGTGGCAGCAACTTCGGCGGAGGCCGCAGGAGTGGCGGTTACGGCAGCGACGACAAGAGCTACGGACGCGGTCGCGGCCGATTCGACGGCGAGTGTCACTATTGCCACAAGAGCGGACACATGTGGCGCGACTGCTACAAACTCCCTGATGGTTGGACCCCTGCTCAAGGCCAAGAGGGTAGAGGAGCAGGAGGAGGGAGAGGACGAGGCCGTGGAGGCCGTGGCGGTCGCGGTGGCGGAGCTGCAAACATGAAGAGCGGAGACAACGACAAGGACCCGAGAGACGATCGATACCCGGGTCTATTCTACTTCGTGTCGACGCAAGTACCGGCTGGTCCAGAGAAGGATGAAGGCTTTGAGGAGCCAGCAGCTGTGGGGAAGGTGACCCTACACCCCCTGGACTATTGGGTGATTGATAGTGGCGCTACCTATAGCATGACACCTCGCCCGGACTTGCTCACCGAACTCGAGCCGTCACCGGTGAAGCATGTCACATCGGCTTTGGGGCAGCGAGCAGAGGTGAAAGGCATGGGCAAGGCCATGTTCAAGGGTGCTGATGGGAAGATGGTGGGCCTCAAGAACGTGCTTTGGGTGCCCAGCCTTGCTGCAAACCTGATTTCCGTGCGGCGGTTGGCAAAGGCCGGCATGGACACGAACTCGAAGGGAGCCAAGACCTGCACCGCAAGGCTTGGCGATCGAATTCTTTGGGACCTTCATGAGGACAGGGATGTCTACAACGAGATGTGGCAGATCCCAGTGGTCCCTATGCCTAAGGAGAGGCAAGTGGCAGCAAGCATCAGCACCAAGGATGGAGTGGTCGGTAGCGACGATGGCGCGAACGGTCGCGCTAAGGAGAATGAGCTCAAGAAGAGCAAACCTGGAGGGACCAGCAAGTTCAGTGAACCTAAGGAGAGTGGTGCAGCAACCAAGGAGCAGCAAAAGGGTGAGGAGAACCCAGAGGCAGCAGCGGAGGAGGACTACGGAGAGAGTGTGTGGGGCGCTATTGCGAGCGCGGCATTCTCCAATCCAACTTCGGCTACGGGGGAGTGTGATTGGCTCACCTTGCATCGGCGCATGGGGCATGTGGCCCTGCCCATCTTGCAGCAGCTAGTGAAGAATGAGATGGTTGCTGGCATACGTGTGAAGGGGGAGCCCGATGAGGTGCTTGGCTGCCCGACGTGCATTCAAGCCAAGTTCACCCGGTTTCCGTTCCCTAGTTCGGAGGCAACGGCAAAGGCACCGCTTGATGAGGTGGTGATGGACGTGGTGGGCCCCCTGAAGCTTGGAGCTGCTGGAGCTGAGTATTTTCTCACCATTGTCGACGTCTACACCCGCATGACTTGGGTGTACGTGCTGGCCAAGAAGAGCGACGTGGCTGAAACGTTGAAGACGGATTGGTTCCCGATGGTGGAGCGGCAACAAGACCGTCTAGTCAAGTCAATCCGCACCGATCGAGGGGGAGAGTTCCTGAGCAAGGAGTTTGGGTTGTGGCTGAAGAAGAATGGTATTCGGCACTCCCTCACCATGCCATACTCCCCTGCAATGAACGGCATCGCCGAGCGAGCGAACCGCACAATCACGGAGGCGGCACGCGGGTTGCTCATTGAAGCCGGGCTACCCGACTATTTCTGGCCTGATGCGGTGCGGAGCGCGTGTGTGGCCAAGAACAGAGCCTTGACTCATGTGGGAGCAGACAAATGGGTGCCCTATGTGGAGTGGCTAGGAAGGAAGCCAAAGGTGGATATGCTTCGGGTGTTCGGGTGCATGTGCATGGCGCTCGTGCCTAAGCATCTTCGGCACAACAAGCTTGGTGCCAAGGCGGTGTGGGCCGTGCACTTGGGCATGGCTCAAAACAGCAAGGGATGGCTTCTTTGGGACCCATTCACCAAGAAGTTCTTGGTGAGCAGGGACTGCAAGTTCATGGAGAACTTCATGTACAAGGATTGGAAGGCGGAGAATGAGGCGAAGATAGGCGTGCGGTTTGGGGAGGTGAAGAGTTCCGGTTTGGAGCATGTGGAGCTGCCTTTGGAGCTGAGCAGCGGCAGCACAACCACAAGGCAATCCTCCCTTGTGAATGGGGGAGAGGAGGCCAATGATGCAGAGGAAGAAGAGGAGGAGGTGCAGCAAGTGAGCGAGCGTGCACCGTCACTCCCTTCCCGTACTACGAGTGCTCCACGGATTCGAGCCACACCGCAGCAACGCCAAGGCCTTCAAGTCCCTGCAGCTGAGGAGGAAGGAAGGGGGAAGAGGAGAGTTCAACCCCCTAATAGGCTGACCTATGATGCGCCGGGAAAGCAGGGCAAGACAGCCCTGGCCGGAGCGGCAATGATGGTCGGAGACGACGAGGAGAGTGACTACGAGGAGTGTGCCTTCGCGTTCTTCTCTCCGGTGGAGATGCCGGGAGAACCAGCAACTCTCAAGGAGGCTTTGGAGAGTAGTGATGCTGAGGAGTGGAAGAAGGCCATGGAGAGTGAGCTGAAGAGCATCGAGGAGAATGACACGTTTGAATTGGTGGAGCTACCGGAGGGGCGTACGGCGATAACGTCCAAGTGGCTCTTCAAAATCAAGTCGGATGCCGACGGCAAGATCGAGCGCTACAAGTCTAGGCTTGTAGCCAAGGGGTACCAGAAGAAGGAGAAGGTGGACTTCAAGGAGCTGTTTGCCCCTGTGGTGAAGCCGACGACGCTGCGAACCCTATTCGCGGGAGCCGCCATCAAAGGATGGGTAGTAAAGCAAATGGACATCGTAACGGCATTCCTTAACGGCATCCTTGAGGAGGAGATTTTTATGGCGCAGCCAGAGGGGTTTGATGATGGTAGTGGCAGAGTGTGGAAGCTGAAGAAGGCCCTATATGGGCTGAAGCAGGCCCCTAGGCAATGGTACATGAAGCTGCGCGAAGTGTTGGAGGGGATCGGCTTCACTCCCTCAACGGCCGATCACTCCTTGTTCATGCTTGGCGAGGGGGAGCAGAGGAGTTTCATGGTGGTTTATGTGGATGACATCCTCATTTTCTCACCCTCTTCTGACCTTGTGAAGGAGGTGATGCTGAAGCTTCAAGACAAGTTCAAGTGCAAGGCCCTTGGTGACGTGAGCTTCTACCTTGGGCTCCACATCGAACGAGATGTGGAGAAGCGGTGCATGCGGGTGCATCAACGAAAGTACCTGGAGGCATTGGCTGCCAACTTTGGGCAGAGTGAAGGCCATGTGGCTACACCCTTTCCCTCTGGGTTCAAGTGTGTGAAGGGACCAGAGGAGGAGAGCGTTGGTGAAGAGGAGAGGCGCCGATTTCACTCGTTGGTGGGCAGCCTCATGTATGCGGCGGTAAACACCCGACCGGACGTCGCGTTTGCTACCGGGCAGCTGGCTAGGGTTGTGCAATGCCCTAATGAGGAGCAGGTAGCAGCTGGAATGAGGGTGGCCAAGTATCTTGGCCAAACACCGACCGTTGGGCTGCAATACTCGGCGGCGGCACAAAGGCGCCAAAAGGGCGCGGATGGTGTTGAACCCGGGCGTTTATTCCTCACCGCCTACTCGGATGCTTCATATGCATCAGAACCAGAGGACATGACAAGTGTGGGAGGCTTCATATGCTGTGTTGGTGGAGGCCCAACTGCTTGGGAGAGCAAGAAGCAGGTTGACCAAGCTTTGAGCTCGGTGGAGTCCGAGTAATGGTATGAGGGCATGGGATAATATATATTTCATGCTTATAATTGTGTGTGAATGTTGAGTCATGATGTCGAGTGTGTTTGTCGAGTCAATAGCGAGTTATCGCTAGACGCGTGTTACGCGGTCGTTTGTGTCTCGCGCGCGGTTTCTATTTTGTCGTGCGCGGTTTCTATTTTGTCCTGTGTCGAACGTTCGGCGTGTCGCAGGTGTGTGCAGCAGACCCATCAAGAACTCAAGGATGAGTTTGTGATGAAGAGCCCGAGCCTTGGTGTCAAGCCTCAAGTGATTTCGAAGCTTGCCAAAAGGGTACACCTCAAGATATTGAAGATAGTTACATTACTTTGTGTAGTGTAACATTTCACTTGGTGTAGGCCCTAGTGAAGGGTAGTTTCGAGACCCTTCGTGGTTGGGGACAGTGTGGCACTGTTCCACATCACTGTACATCGGCTCTTGGGGTTTGTAGGAGCTGGGAGTCATTCCCAACTCGTAACTCTTCCTATCTTGTGTTCTAAGACTATAGTGGCTGCCATAGTACCGTTCGTTCAAACCGACGCTGTGTCGTCAATTCTTCATAAAATCGTGCAATCTAAATTGCTAATTGTAGATGACGTGAAGACGATCCAGATCCAATTTGAATCAAGTCATTTGCAGCCGTGAGCAGAACGCTATCAACGTTTGAAGCCGCTGTGCAGAAATCCGTCTGTGCTCTCCATCTTTCGTTTTAGGCACATTCAAGCCTATTGTGACTATAACACTGTTGGTCCTATGGACCGGTTGGACCAACTGGCCTGTTGGTCCTATAGACCGTTTGGACCAACTGGCCTCTTGGTCCTATGAACCGGTTGGACCAACAGGCCTGTTGGCAGAATGGACCGGTTGGACCAACTGGCCTGTTGGCCAAATGGACCGGTTGGACCAACTGGCCTATTAGTCCTGTGGACCGGTTGGACCAACTGGCCTGTTGGTCCTATGGACCGGTTGGACCAACTGGCATGTTGGTCCTATGGACCGGTTGGACCAACTGGCCTGTTGGTCCTATGGACCGATTGGACCAACTGGCATGTTGTTCCAATGGACCTGTTGGACCAACTGGCGTGTTGGTCCTATGGGCCGGTTGGACCAACTTGCCTATTGGTCCTATGGACCGGTTGGACCGACTGGCCTGTTGGTCCTATGGACCGGTTGGAGCAACTGGCCTGTTGGTCCTATGGACCGGTTGGAGCAACTGGCCTGTTGGTCCTATGGACCGGTTGGAGCAACTGGCCTGTTGGTCCTATGGACCGGTTGGAGCAACTGGCCTGTTGGTCCTATGGACCGGTTGGAGCAACTGGCCTGTTGGTCCTATGGACCGGTTGGAGCAACTGGCCTGTTGGTCCTATGGACCGGTTGGAGCAACTGGCCTGTTGGTCCTATGGACCGGTTGGACCAACTGGCCTGTTGGTCCTATGGACCGGTTGGACCAACTGGCCTGTTGGTCCTATGGACCGGTTGGACCAACTGGCCTGTTGGTACTATGGACCGGTTGGACCAACTGGCCTGTTGGTACTATGGACCGGTTGGACCAACTGGCCTGTTGGTCCTATGGACCGGTTGGACCAACTGGCCTGTTGGTCCTATGGACCGGTTGGACCAACTGGCCTCTTGGTCCTATGGACCGGTTGGACCAACTGGCCTGTTGGTCATATGGACCGGTTGAACCAACTGGCCTGTTGGTGCTATGGACCGGTTGGACCAACTAGCATGTTGGTCCTATGGACCGGTTGGACCAACTGACCTTTTGGCCGAATGGACCGGTTGGACCAACTGGCCTGTCGACCGAATGGACCGGTTGGACCAACTGGCCTGTCGGCCGAATGGACCGGTTGGACCAACTGGCATGTCGGCCGAATGGACCAGTTGGACCAACTGGCATGTCGGCCGAATGGACCGGTTGGACCAACTGGCCTGTTGGTCCTATGGACCGGTTGGACCAACTGGCCTGTTGGTCCTATGGACCGGTTGGACCAACTGGCCAGTTGGTCCTATGGACCGATTGGACCAACTGGCCTGTTGGTCCTATGGACCGATTGGACCAACTGGCATGTTGGTGCTATGGACCGGTTGGACCAACTGGCCTGTTGGTCCTATGGACCGAGTGGACCAACTGGCATGTTGGTGCTATGGACCGATTGGACCAACTGGCCTATTGGTCCTATGGACCGGTTGGACCAACTGGCCTGTTGGCCAAATGAACCGGTTGGACCAACTGGCCTGTTGGGACTATGGACCGGTTGGACCAACTGGCCTGTTGGTCCTATGGACCGGTTGGACCAACTGGCATGTTGGTCCTATGGACCGATTGGACCAACTGGCCTGTTGGTCCTATGGACCGGTTGGACCAACTGGCCTGTTGGTCCTATGGACCGGTTGGACCAACTAGCCTGTTGGTCCTATGGACCGGTTGGACCAACTAGCATGTTGGTCCTAAGGACCGGTTGGACCAACTGGCCTGCTGGTCCTATGGACCGATTGGACCAACTGGCATGTTGGTCCTATGGACCGGTTGGACCAACTGGCCTGTTGGTCCTATGGACCGGTTGGACCAACTGGCATGTTGGTACTATGGACCGGTTGGACCAACTCGCCTGTTGGTCCTATGGACCGGTTGGACCAACTGGCATGTTGGTCCTATGGACCGGTTGGACCAACTTGCCTGTTGGTCCTATGGACCGGTTGGACCAACTGGCCTGTTGGTCCTATGGACCGGTTGGACCAACTGGCCTGTTGGTCCTATGGACCGGTTGGACCAACTGGCCTGTTGGTACTATGGACCGGTTGGACCAACTGGCCTGTTGGTCCTATGGACCGGTTGGACCAACTGGCATGTTGGTCCTATGGACCGGTTGGACCAACTGGCCTTTTGGCCGAATGGACCGGTTGGACCAACTGGCATGTTGGTCCTATGGATCGGTTGGACCAACTGGCATGTTGGCCCTATGGACCGGTTGGACCAACTGGCTTGTTGGCCGAATGGACCGGTTGGACCAACTGGCCTGTTGGTCCTATGGATCGGTTGGACCAACTGGCCTGTCGGTCCTATGGACCGGTTGGACCAACTGGCCAGTTGGTCCTGTGGACCGGTTGGACCAACTGGCCTGTTGGTCCTGTGGACCGGTTGGACCAACTGGCCTGTTGGTCCTGTGGACCGGTTGGACCAACTTGCCTGTTGGTCCTGTGGACCGGTTGGACCAACTGGCCTGTTGGTCCTGTGGACCGGTTGGACCAACTGGCCTGTTGGTCCTGTGGAACGGTTGGACCAACTGGCCTGTTGGTCCTGTGGACCGGTTGGACCAACTGGCCTGTTGGTCCTGTGGACCGGTTGGACCAACTGGCCTGTTGGTCCTGTGGACCGGTTGGACCAACTGGCCTGTTGGTCCTGTGGACCGGTTGGACCAACTGGCCTGTTGGTCCTGTGGACCGGTTGGACCAACTGGCCTGTTGGTCCTGTGGACCGGTTGGACCAACTGGCCTGTTGGTCCTGTGGACCGGTTGGACCAACTGGCCTGTTGGTCCTGTGGACCGGTTGGACCAACTGGCCTGTTGGTCCTGTGGACCGGTTGGACCAACTGGCCTGTTGGTCCTGTGGACCGGTTGGACCAATTGACGTGTTGGTTCTATGGACCGGTTGGACCAACTTGCCTGTTGGTCCTATGGACCGGTTGGACCAACTGGCATGTCGGTCCTATGGACCGGTTGGACCAACTGGCCTGTTGGTCCTATGGACCGGCTGGACCAACAGGCCTGTTGGCCGAATGGACCGGCTGGACCAACAGGCCTGTTGGCCGAATGGACCGGTTGGACCAACTGGCCTGTTGGCCGAACGGACCGGTTGGACCAACTGGCCTGTTGGTCCTATGGACCGGTTGGACCAACTGGCATGTTGGTCCTATGGACCGGTTGGACCAACTGGCCTGCTGGTCCTATGGACCGGTTGGACCAACTGGCCTGCTGGTCCTATGGACCGGTTGGACCAACTGGCCTGCTGGTCCTATGGACCGGTTGGACCAACTGGCCTGTTGGTCCTATGGACCGGTTGGACCAACTGGCCTGCTGGTCCTATGGACCGGTTGGACCAACTGGCCTGCTGGTCCTATGGACCGGTTGGACCAACTGGCCTGTTGGTCCTATGGACCGGTTGGACCAACTAGCCTGTTGTTCCTATGGACCGGTTGGACCAACTGACCTTTTGGCCGAATGGACCGGTTGGACCAACTTGCCTGTCGACCGAATGGACCGGTTGGACCAACTGGCCTGTCGGCCGAATGGACCGGTTGGACCAACTGGCCTGTCGGTCCTATGGACCGGTTGGACCAACTGGCCTGTTGGCCGAATGGACCCGTTGGACCAACTGGCCTGTTGGTCCTATGGACCGGTTGGACCAACTGGCCTATTGGTCCTATGGACCGGTTGGACCAACTGGCCTGTGGGTCCTGTGGACCGGTTGGACCAACTGGCCTGTTGGTCCTGTGGACCGGTTGGACCAACTGGCCTGTTGGTCCTATGGACCGGTTGGACCAACTGGCCTGTTGGTACTATGGACCGGTTGGACCAACTGGCCTGTTGGTCCTATGGACCGGTTGGACCAACTGGCATGTTGGTCCTATGGACCGGTTGGACCAACTGGCCTTTTGGCCGAATGGACCGGTTGGACCAACTGGCATGTTGGTCCTATGGATCGGTTGGACCAACTGGCCTGTTGGCCCTATGGACCGGTTGGACCAACTGGCCTATTGGCCGAATGGACCGGTTGGACCAACTGGCCTGTTGGTCCTATGGATCGGTTGGACCAACTGGCATGTTGGCCCTATGGACCGGTTGGACCAACTGGCATGTTGGTCCTATGGATCGGTTGGACCAACTGGCCTGTTGGTCCTATGGACCGGTTGGACCAACTGGCCTGTTGGTCCTATGGACCAGTTGGACCAACTGGCCTGTTGGTCCTGTGGACCGGTTGGACCAACTGGCCTGTTGGTCCTGTGGACCGGTTGGACCAACTGGCCTGTTGGTCCTATGGACCGGTTGGACCAACTGGCCTGTTGGTACTATGGACCGGTTGGACCAACTGGCCTGTTGGTCCTATGGACCGGTTGGACCAACTGGCATGTTGGTCCTATGGACCGGTTGGACCAACTGGCCTTTTGGCCGAATGGACCGGTTGGACCAACTGGCATGTTGGTCCTATGGATCGGTTGGACCAACTGGCCTGTTGGCCCTATGGACCGGTTGGACCAACTGGCCTATTGGCCGAATGGACCGGTTGGACCAACTGGCCTGTTGGTCCTATGGATCGGTTGGACCAACTGGCCTGTTGGTCCTATGGACCGGTTGGACCAACTGGCCAGTTGGTCCTATGGACCGGTTGGACCAACTGGCCTGTTGGTCCTGTGGACCGGTTGGACCAACTGGCCTGTTGGTCCTGTGGACCGGTTGGACCAACTGGCCTGTTGGTCCTGTGGACCGGTTGGACCAACTGGCCTGTTGGTCCTGTGGACCGGTTGGACCAACCGGCCTGTTGGTCCTGTGGACCGGTTGGACCAACCGGCCTGTTGGTCCTGTGGACCGGTTGGACCAACTGGCCTGTTGGTCCTGTGGACCGGTTGGACCAACTGGCCTGTTGGTCCTGTGGACCGGTTGGACCAACTGGCCTGTTGGTCCTGTGGACCGGTTGGACCAACTGGCCTGTTGGTCCTGTGGACCGGTTGGACCAACTGGCCTGTTGGTCCTCTGGACCGGTTGGACCAACTGGCCTGTTGGTCCTGTGGACCGGTTGGACCAACTGGCCTGTTGGTCCTGTGGACCGGTTGGACCAACTGGCCTGTTGGTCCTCTGGACCGGTTGGACCAACTGGCCTGTTGGTCCTGTGGACCGGTTGGACCAACTGGCCTGTTGGTCCTGTGGACCGGTTGGACCAACTGGCCTGTTGGTCGTATGGACCGGTTGGACCAACTGGCCTGTTGGTCCTATGGACCGGTTGGACCAACTGGCCTGTTGGTCCTATGGACCGGTTGGACCAACTGGCCTGTTGGTCCTATGGACCGGTTGGACCAACTGGCCTGTTGGTCCTATGGACCGGTTGGACCAACTGGCCTGTTGGTCCTATGGACCGGTTGGACCAACTGACGTGTTGGTTCTATGGACCGGTTGGACCAACTTGCCTGTTGGTCCTATGGACCGGTTGGACCAACTGGCATGTCGGTCCTATGGACCGGTTGGACCAACTGGCCTGTTGGTCCTATGGACCGGCTGGACCAACAGGCCTGTTGGCCGAATGGACCGGTTGGACCAACAGGCCTGTTGGCCGAATGGACCGGTTGGACCAACTGGCCTGTTGGCCGAACGGACCTGTTGGACCAACTGGCCTGTTGGTCCTATGGACCTGTTGGACCAACTGGCATGTTGGTCCTATGGACCGGTTGGACCAACTGGCCTGCTGGTCCTATAGACCGGTTGGACCAACTGGCCTGCTGGTCCTATGGACCGGTTGGACCAATTGGCCTGCTGGTCCTATGGACCGGTTGGACCAACTGGCCTGTTGGTCCTATGGACCGGTTGGACCAACTAGCCTGTTGTTCCTATGGACCGGTTGGACCAACTGACCTTTTGGCCGAATGGACCGGTTGGACCAACAGGCCTGTCGACCGAATGGACCGGTTGGACCAACTGGCCTGTCGGCCGAATGGACCGGTTGGACCAACTGGCCTGTCGGTCCTATGGACCGGTTGGACCAACTGGCCTGTTGGTCCTATGGACCGGTTGGACCAACTGGCCTGTTGGTCTTGTGGACCGGTTGGACCAACTGGCCTGTTGGTCCTGTGGACCGGTTGGACCAACTGGCCTGTTGGTCCTGTGGACCGGTTGGACCAAATGGCCTGTTGATCCTGTGGACCGGTTGGACCAACTGGCCTGTTGGTCCTGTGGACCGGTTGGACCAACTGGCCTGTTGGTCCTGTGGACCGGTTATACCAACTGGCCTGTTGGTCCTATGGACCGGTTGGACCAACTGGCCTGTTGGTCCTGTGGACCGGTTGGACCAACTGGCCTGTTGGTCCTGTGGACCGGTTGGACCAACTGGCCTGTTGGTCCTGTGGACCGGTTGGACCAACTGGCCTGTTGGTCCTGTGGACCGGTTGGACCAACTGGCCTGTTGATCCTGTGGACCGGTTGGACCAACTGGCCTGTTGGTCCTGTGGACCGGTTGGACCAACTGGCCTGTTGATCCTGTGGACCGGTTAGACCAACTGGCCTGTTGGTGCTATGGACCGGTTGGACCAACTGGCCTGTTGGTCCTATGGACCGGTTGGACCAACTGGCATGTTGGTGCTATGGACCGGTTGGACCAACTGGCCTGCTGGTCCTATGGACCGGTTGGACCAACTGGCCTGCTGGTCCTATGGACCGGTTGGACCAACTGGCCTGTTGGTCCTATGGACCGGTTGGACCAACTGGCATGTTGGTCCTATGGACCGGTTGGACCAACTGGCCTGCTGGTCCTATGGACCGATTGGACCAACTGGCATGTTGGTCCTATGGACCGGTTGGACCAACTGGCCTGTTGGTCCTATGGACCGGTTGGACCAACTCGCCTGTTGGTCCTATGGACCGGTTGGACCAACTGGCCTGTTGGTCCTATGGACCGGTTGGACCAACTCGCCTGTTGGTCCTATGGACCGGTTGGACCAACTGGCCTGCTGGTCCTATGGACCGATTGGACCAACTGGCATGTTGGTCCTATGGACCGGTTGGACCAACTGGCCTGTTGGTCCTATGGACCGGTTGGACCAACTGGCCTGTCGGCCGAATGGACCGGTTGGACCAACTGGCCTGTTGGTCCTATGGACCGGTTGGACCAACTGGCCTGTTGGTCCTATGGACCGGTTGGACCAACTGGCATGTTGGTCCTATGGACCGGTTGGACCAACTGGCCTGCTGGTCCTATGGACCGGGTGGACCAACTGGCCTGTTGGTCCTATGGACCGGTTGGACCAACTGGCCTGTTGGTCCTATGGACCGGTTGGACCAACTAGCATGTTGGTCCTATGGACCGGTTGGACCAACTGACCTTTTGGCCGAATGGACGAGTTGGACCAACTGGCCTGTCGGCCGAATGGACCGGTTGGACCAACTAGCCTGTCGGCCGAATGGACCGGTTGGACCAACTGGCATGTTGGTCCTATGGACCGGTTGGACCAACTGGCCTGTTGGCCGAATGGACCGGTTGGACCAACTGGCCTGTTGGTCCTATGGACCGATTGGACCAACTGGCCTGTTGGTCCTATGGACCGGGTGGACCAACTGGCCTGTTGGTCCTATGGACCGGTTGGACCAACTGGCCTGTTGGTCCTCTGGACCGGTTGGACCAACTGGCTTGTTGGTCCTGTGGACCGGTTGGACCAACTGGCCTGTTGGTCCTGTGGACCGGTTGGACCAACTGGCCTGTTGGTCCTATGGACCGGTTGGACCAACTAGCCTGTTGGTCCTGTGGACCGGTTGGACCAACTGGCCTCTTGGTCCTGTGGACCGGTTGGACCAACTGGCCTGTTGGTCCTGTGGACCGGTTGGACCAACTGGCCTGTTGGTCCTGTGGACCGGTTGGACCAACTGGCCTGTTGGTCCTGTGGACCGGTTGGACCAACTGGCCTGTTGGTCCTGTGGACCGGTTGGACCAACTGGCCTGTTGGTCCTATGGACCGGTTGGACCAACTGGCCTGTTGGTCCTATGGACCGGTTGGACCAACTGGCATGTTGGTCCAACGGCATGTTGGTCCTATGGACCGGTTGGACCAACTGGCCTGTTGGTCCTATGGACCGGTTGGACCAACTGGCCTGTTGGTCCTATAGACCGGTTGGACCAACTGGCCTGTTGGTCCTATAGACCGGTTGGACCAACTGGCCTGTTGGCCGAATGGACCGGTTGGACCAACTGGCCTGTTGGTCCTATGAACCGGTTGGACCAACTGGCCTGTTGGCCGAATGGACCGGTTGGACCAACTGGCCTGTTGGCCAAATGGACCGGTTGGACCAACTGGCCTGTTGGTCCTATGGACCGGTTGGACCAACTGGCCTGTTGGTCCTATGGACCGTTTGGACCAACTGGCCTCTTGGTCCTATGAACCGGTTGGACCAACAGGCCTGTTGGCAGAATGGACCGGTTGGACCAACTGGCCTGTTGGCCAAATGGACCGGTTGGACCAACTGGCCTATTAGTCCTATGGACCAGTTGGACCAACTGGCCTGTTGGTCCTATGGACCGGTTGGACGAACTAGCATGTTGGTCCTATGGACCGGTTGGACCAACTGGCCTGTTGGTCCTATGGACCGATTGGACCAACTGGCATGTTGTTCCAATGGACCTGTTGGACCAACTGGCGTGTTGGTCCTATGGACCGGTTGGACCAACTTGCCTATTGGTCCTATGGACCCGTTGGACCGACTGGCCTGTTGGTCCTATGGACCGGTTGGACCAACTGGCCTGTTGGTCCTATGGACCGGTTGGACCAACTGGCCTGTTGGTCCTATGGACCGGTTGGACCAACTGACGTGTTGGTTCTATGGACCGGTTGGACCAACTTGCCTGTTGGTCCTATGGACCGGTTGGACCAACTGGCATGTCGGTCCTATGGACCGGTTTGACCAACTGGCCTGTTGGTCCTATGGACCGGCTGGACCAACAGGCCTGTTGGCCGAATGGACCGGCTGGACCAACAGGCCTGTTGGCCGAATGGACCGGTTGGACCAACTGGCCTGTTGGCCGAACGGACCGGTTGGACTAACTGGCCTGTTGGTCCTATGGACCGGTTGGACCAACTGGCCTGTTGGTCCTATGGACCGGTTGGACCAACTGGCCTGTTGGTCCTATGGACCGGTTGGACCATCTGGCATGTTGGTCCTATGGACCGGTTGGACCAACTGGCCTGCTGGTCCTATGGACCGGTTGGACCAACAGGCCTGCTGGTCCTATGGACCGGTTGGACCAACTGGCCTGTTGGTCCTATGGACCGGTTGGAGCAACTGGCCTGTTGGTCCTATGGACCGGTTGGACCAACTAGCATGTTGTTCCTATGGACCGGTTGGACCAACTGACCTTTTGGCCGAATGGACCGGTTGGACCAATTGGCCTGCTGGTCCTATGGACCGGTTGGACCAACTGGCCTGTTGGTCCTATGGACCGGTTGGACCAACTAGCCTGTTGTTCCTATGGACCGGTTGGACCAACTGACCTTTTGGCCGAATGGACCGGTTGGACCAACAGGCCTGTCGACCGAATGGACCGGTTGGACCAACTGGCCTGTCGGCCGAATGGACCGGTTGGACCAACTGGCCTGTCGGTCCTATGGACCGGTTGGACCAACTGGCCTGTTGGTCCTATGGACCGGTTGGACCAACTGGCCTGTTGGTCTTGTGGACCGGTTGGACCAACTGGCCTGTTGGTCCTGTGGACCGGTTGGACCAACTGGCCTGTTGGTCCTGTGGACCGGTTGGACCAACTGGCCTGTTGATCCTGTGGACCGGTTGGACCAACTGGCCTGTTGGTCCTGTGGACCGGTTGGACCAACTGGCCTGTTGGTCCTGTGGACCGGTTATACCAACTGGCCTGTTGGTCCTATGGACCGGTTGGACCAACTGGCCTGTTGGTCCTGTGGACCGGTTGGACCAACTGGCCTGTTGGTCCTGTGGACCGGTTGGACCAACTGGCCTGTTGGTCCTGTGGACCGGTTGGACCAACTGGCCTGTTGGTCCTGTGGACCGGTTGGACCAACTGGCCTGTTGATCCTGTGGACCGGTTGGACCAACTGGCCTGTTGGTCCTGTGGACCGGTTGGACCAACTGGCCTGTTGGTCCTGTGGACCGGTTAGACCAACTGGCCTGTTGGTCCTGTGGACCGGTTGGACCAACTGGCCAATTGGTCCTCTGGACCGGTTGGACCAACTGGCCTGTTGGTCCTCTGGACCGGTTGGACCAACTGGCCTGTTGGTCCCATGGACCGGTTGGACCAACTGGCCTGTTGGTCCTATGGACCGGTTGGACCAACTGGCCTGTTGGTCCTATGGACCGGTTGGACCAACTGGCCTGTTGGTCCTATGGACCGATTGGACCAACTGGCCTGTTGGTCCTATGGACCGGTTGGACCAACTGGCCTGTTGGTCTATGGACCGGTTGGACCAACTGGCCTGTTGGTCCTATGGACCGATTGGACCAACAGGCCTGTTGGTCCTATGGACCGATTGGACCAACTGGCCTGTTGGCCGAATGGACCGGTTGGACCAACTGGCCTGTTGGTCCTATGGACCGGTGGACCAACTGGCCTGTTGGTCCTATGGACCGGTTTGACCAACTGGCATGTTGGTCCTATGGACCGAATGAACCAACTGGCCTTTTGGTCCTATGGACCGGTTGGACCAACTGGCCTGTTGGTCCTATGGACCGGTTGGACCAACTGGCCTGCTGGTCCTATGGACCGGTTGGACCAACTGGCCTGTTGGTCCTATGGATCGGTTGGACCAACTTGCATAATGTTCCAATGGACCTGTTGGACCAACTGACGTGTTGGTCCTATGGACCGGTTGGACCAACTGGCCTGTTGGTCCTATGGACCGGTTGGACCAACTGGCCTGTTGGTCCTATGGACCGGTTGGACCAACTGGCCTGTTGGTCCTATGGACCGGTTGGACCAACTGGCCTGTTGGTCCTATGGACCGGTTGGACCAACTGGCATGTTGGTCCTATGGACCGGTTGGACCAACTGACCTTATGGCCGAATGGACCGGTTGGACCAACTGGCCTGTCGACCGAATGGACCGGTTGGACCAACTGGCCTGTCGGCCGAATGGACCGGTTGGACCAACTGGCCTGTTGGTCCTATGGACCGGTTGGACCAACTGGCCTGTTGGTCCTATGGACCGGTTGGACCAACTGGCATGTTGGTCCTATGGACCGGTTGGACCAACTGGCCTGCTGGTCCTATGGACCGGGTGGACCAACTGGCCTGTTGGTCCTATGGACCGGTTGGACCAACTGGCCTGTTGGTCCTATGGACCGGTTGGACCAACTAGCATGTTGGTCCTATGGACCGGTTGGACCAACTGACCTTTTGGCCGAATGGACGAGTTGGACCAACTGGCCTGTCGGCCGAATGGACCGGTTGGACCAACTAGCCTGTCGGCCGAATGGACCGGTTGGACCAACTGGCCTGTTGGTCCTGTGGACCGGTTGGACCAACTGGCCTCTTGGTCCTGTGGACCGGTTGGACCAACTGGCCTGTTGGTCCTGTGGACCGGTTGGACCAACTGGCCTGTTGGTCCTGTGGACCGGTTGGACCAACTGGCCTGTTGGTCCTGTGGACCGGTTGGACCAACTGGCCTGTTGGTCCTGTGGACCGGTTGGACCAACTGGCCTGTTGGTCCTATGGACCGGTTGGACCAACTGGCCTGTTGGTCCTATGGACCGGTTGGACCAACTGGCATGTTGGTCCAACGGCATGTTGGTCCTATGGACCGGTTGGACCAACTGGCCTGTTGGTCCTATGGACCGGTTGGACCAACTGGCCTGTTGGTCCTATAGACCGGTTGGACCAACTGGCCTGTTGGTCCTATAGACCGGTTGGACCAACTGGCCTGTTGGCCGAATGGACCGGTTGGACCAACTGGCCTGTTGGTCCTATGAACCGGTTGGACCAACTGGCCTGTTGGCCGAATGGACCGGTTGGACCAACTGGCCTGTTGGCCAAATGGACCGGTTGGACCAACTGGCCTGTTGGTCCTATGGACCGGTTGGACCAACTGGCCTGTTGGTCCTATGGACCGTTTGGACCAACTGGCCTCTTGGTCCTATGAACCGGTTGGACCAACAGGCCTGTTGGCAGAATGGACCGGTTGGACCAACTGGCCTGTTGGCCAAATGGACCGGTTGGACCAACTGGCCTATTAGTCCTATGGACCAGTTGGACCAACTGGCCTGTTGGTCCTATGGACCGGTTGGACGAACTAGCATGTTGGTCCTATGGACCGGTTGGACCAACTGGCCTGTTGGTCCTATGGACCGATTGGACCAACTGGCATGTTGTTCCAATGGACCTGTTGGACCAACTGGCGTGTTGGTCCTATGGACCGGTTGGACCAACTTGCCTATTGGTCCTATGGACCCGTTGGACCGACTGGCCTGTTGGTCCTATGGACCGGTTGGACCAACTGGCCTGTTGGTCCTATGGACCGGTTGGACCAACTGGCCTGTTGGTCCTATGGACCGGTTGGACCAACTGACGTGTTGGTTCTATGGACCGGTTGGACCAACTTGCCTGTTGGTCCTATGGACCGGTTGGACCAACTGGCATGTCGGTCCTATGGACCGGTTTGACCAACTGGCCTGTTGGTCCTATGGACCGGCTGGACCAACAGGCCTGTTGGCCGAATGGACCGGCTGGACCAACAGGCCTGTTGGCCGAATGGACCGGTTGGACCAACTGGCCTGTTGGCCGAACGGACCGGTTGGACTAACTCGCCTGTTGGTCCTATGGACCGGTTGGACCAACTGGCCTGTTGGTCCTATGGACCGGTTGGACCAACTGGCCTGTTGGTCCTATGGACCGGTTGGACCATCTGGCATGTTGGTCCTATGGACCGGTTGGACCAACTGGCCTGCTGGTCCTATGGACCGGTTGGACCAACTGGCCTGCTGGTCCTATGGACCGGTTGGACCAACTGGCCTGTTGGTCCTATGGACCGGTTGGAGCAACTGGCCTGTTGGTCCTATGGACCGGTTGGACCAACTAGCATGTTGTTCCTATGGACCGGTTGGACCAACTGACCTTTTGGCCGAATGGACCGGTTGGACCAACTGGCCTGTCGACCGAATGGACCGGTTGGACCAACTGGCCTGTCGGCCGAATGGACCGGTTGGACCAACTGGCATGTTGGTCCTATGGACCGGTTGGACCAACTGGCCTGTTGGCCGAATGGACCCGTTGGACAAACTGGCCTGTTGGTCCTATGGACCGGTTGGACCAACTGGCCTGTTGGTCCTATGGACCGGTTGGACCAACTGGCCTGTTGGTCCTGTGGACCGGTTGGACCAACTGGCCTGTTGGTCCTGTGGACCGGTTGGACCAACTGGCCTGTTGGTCCTATGGACCGGTTGGACCAACTAGCCTGTTGATCCTGTGGACCGGTTGGACCAACTGGCCTGTTGGTCCTGTGGACCGGTTGGACCAACTGGCCTGTTGGTCCTATGGACCGGTTGGACCAACTGGCCTGTTGGTCCTATGGACCGATTGGACCAACTGGCCTGTTGGTCCTATGGACCGGTTGGACCAACTGGCCTGTTGGTCCTATGGACCGGTTGGATCAACTGGCCTGTTGGTCCTATGGACCGGTTGGACCAACTGACGTGTTGGTTCTATGGACCGGTTGGACCAACTTGCCTGTTGGTCCTATGGACCGGTTGGACCAACTGGCATGTCGGTCCTATGGACCGGTTTGACCAACTGGCCTGTTGGTCCTATGGACCGGCTGGACCAACAGGCCTGTTGGCCGAATGGACCGGCTGGACCAACAGGCCTGTTGGCCGAATGGACCGGTTGGACCAACTGGCCTGTTGGCCGAACGGACCGGTTGGACTAACTGGCCTGTTGGTCCTATGGACCGGTTGGACCAACTGGCCTGTTGGTCCTATGGACCGGTTGGACCAACTGGCCTGTTGGTCCTATGGACCGGTTGGACCATCTGGCATGTTGGTCCTATGGACCGGTTGGACCAACTGGCCTGCTGGTCCTATGGACCGGTTGGACCAACTGGCCTGCTGGTCCTATGGACCGGTTGGACCAACTGGCCTGTTGGTCCTATGGACCGGTTGGAGCAACTGGCCTGTTGGTCCTATGGACCGGTTGGACCAACTAGCATGTTGTTCCTATGGACCGGTTGGACCAACTGACCTTTTGGCCGAATGGACCGGTTGGACCAACTGGCTTGTCGACCGAATGGACCGGTTGGACCAACTGGCCTGTCGGCCGAATGGACCGGTTGGACCAACTGGCATGTTGGTCCTATGGACCGGTTGGACCAACTGGCCTGTTGGCCGAATGGACCCGTTGGACAAACTGGCCTGTTGGTCCTATGGACCGGTTGGACCAACTGGCCTGTTGGTCCTATGGACCGGTTGGACCAACTGGCCTGTTGGTCCTGTGGACCGGTTGGACCAACTGGCCTGTTGGTCCTGTGGACCGGTTGGACCAACTGGCCTGTTGGTCCTATGGACCGGTTGGACCAACTAGCCTGTTGATCCTGTGGACCGGTTGGACCAACTGGCCTGTTGGTCCTGTGGACCGGTTGGACCAACTGGCCTGTTGGTCCTATGGACCGGTTGGACCAACTGGCCTGTTGGCCGAATGGACCCGTTGGACAAACTGGCCTGTTGGTCCTATGGACCGGTTGGACCAACTGGCCTGTTGGTCCTATGGACCGGTTGGACCAACTGGCCTGTTGGTCCTGTGGACCGGTTGGACCAATTGGCCTGTTGGTCCTGTGGACCGGTTGGACCAACTGGCCTGTTGGTCCTATGGACCGGTTGGACCAACTAGCCTGTTGATCCTGTGGACCGGTTGGACCAACTGGCCTGTTGGTCCTGTGGACCGGTTGGACCAACTGGCCTGTTGGTCCTATGGACCGGTTGGACCAACTGGCCTGTTGGTCCTATGGACCGATTGGACCAACTGGCCTGTTGGTCCTATGGACCGGTTGGACCAACTGGCCTGTTGGTCCTATGGACCGGTTGGATCAACTGGCCTGTTGGTCCTATGGACCGGTTGGACCAACTGACGTGTTGGTTCTATGGACCGGTTGGACCAACTTGCCTGTTGGTCCTATGGACCGGTTGGACCAACTGGCATGTCGGTCCTATGGACCGGTTTGACCAACTGGCCTGTTGGTCCTATGGACCGGCTGGACCAACAGGCCTGTTGGCCGAATGGACCGGCTGGACCAACAGGCCTGTTGGCCGAATGGACCGGTTGGACCAACTGGCCTGTTGGCCGAACGGACCGGTTGGACTAACTGGCCTGTTGGTCCTATGGACCGGTTGGACCAACTGGCCTGTTGGTCCTATGGACCGGTTGGACCAACTGGCCTGTTGGTCCTATGGACCGGTTGGACCATCTGGCATGTTGGTCCTATGGACCGGTTGGACCAACTGGCCTGCTGGTCCTATGGACCGGTTGGACCAACTGGCCTGCTGGTCCTATGGACCGGTTGGACCAACTGGCCTGTTGGTCCTATGGACCGGTTGGAGCAACTGGCCTGTTGGTCCTATGGACCGGTTGGACCAACTAGCATGTTGTTCCTATGGACCGGTTGGACCAACTGACCTTTTGGCCGAATGGACCGGTTGGACCAACTGGCCTGTCGACCGAATGGACCGGTTGGACCAACTGGCCTGTCGGCCGAATGGACCGGTTGGACCAACTGGCATGTTGGTCCTATGGACCGGTTGGACCAACTGGCCTGTTGGCCGAATGGACCCGTTGGACAAACTGGCCTGTTGGTCCTATGGACCGGTTGGACCAACTGGCCTGTTGGTCCTATGGACCGGTTGGACCAACTGGCCTGTTGGTCCTGTGGACCGGTTGGACCAACTGGCCTGTTGGTCCTGTGGACCGGTTGGACCAACTGGCCTGTTGGTCCTATGGACCGGTTGGACCAACTAGCCTGTTGATCCTGTGGACCGGTTGGACCAACTGGCCTGTTGGTCCTGTGGACCGGTTGGACCAACTGGCCTGTTGGTCCTATGGACCGGTTGGACCAACTAGCCTGTTGATCCTGTGGACCGGTTGGACCAACTGGCCTGTTGGTCCTGTGGACCGGTTGGACCAACTGGCCTGTTGGTCCTATGGACCGGTTGGACCAACTGGCCTGTTGGTCCTATGGACCGATTGGACCAACTGGCCTGTTGGTCCTATGGACCGGTTGGACCAACTGACCTTTTGGCCGAATGGACCGGTTGGACCAACTGGCCTGTCGACCGAATGGACCGGTTGGACCAACTGGCCTGTCGGCCGAATGGACCGGTTGGACCAACTGGCATGTTGGTCCTATGGACCGGTTGGACCAACTGGCCTGTTGGCCGAATGGACCCGTTGGACAAACTGGCCTGTTGGTCCTATGGACCGGTTGGACCAACTGGCCTGTTGGTCCTATGGACCGGTTGGACCAACTGGCCTGTTGGTCCTGTGGACCGGTTGGACCAACTGGCCTGTTGGTCCTGTGGACCGGTTGGACCAACTGGCCTGTTGGTCCTATGGACCGGTTGGACCAACTAGCCTGTTGATCCTGTGGACCGGTTGGACCAACTGGCCTGTTGGTCCTGTGGACCGGTTGGACCAACTGGCCTGTTGGTCCTATGGACCGGTTGGATCAACTGGCCTGTTGGTCCTATGGACCGATTGGACCAACAGGCCTGTTGGTCCTATGGACCGATTGAACCAACTGGCCTGTTGGCCGAATGGACCGGTTGGACCAACTGGCCTGTTGGTCCTATGGACCGGTGGACCAACTGGCCTGTTGGTCCTATGGACCGGTTGGACCAACTGGCATGTTGGTCCTATGGACCGATTGAACCAACTGGCCTTTTGGTCCTATGGACCGGTTGGACCAACTGGCCTGTTGGTCCTATGGACCGGTTGGACCAACTTGCATAATGTTCCAATGGACCTGTTGGACCAACTGACGTGTTGGTCCTATGGACCGGTTGGACCAACTGGCCTGTTGGTCCTATGGACCGGTTGGACCAACTGGCCTGTTGGTCCTATGGACCGGTTGGACCAACTGGCCTGTTGGTCCTATGGACCGGTTGGACCAACTGGCCTGTTGGTCCTATGGACCGGTTGGACCAACTAGCATGTTGGTCCTATGGACCGGTTGGACCAACTGACCTTTTGGCCGAATGGACCGGTTGGACCAACTGGCCTGTCGACCGAATGGACCGGTTGGACCAACTGGCCTGTCGGCCGAATGGACCGGTTGGACCAACTGGCCTGTTGGTCCTATGGACCGGTTGGACCAACTGGCCTGTTGGTCCTATGGACCGGTTGGACCAACTGGCATGTTGGTCCTATGGACCGATTGAACCAACTGGCCTTTTGGTCCTATGGACCGGTTGGACCAACTGGCCTGTTGGTCCTATGGACCGGTTGGACCAACTGGCCTGCTGGTCCTATGGACCGGGTGGACCACCTGGCCTGTTGGTCCTATGGACCGGTTGGACCAACTGGCTTGTTGGTCCTATGGACCGGTTGGACCAACTGACCTTTTGGCCGAATGGACCGGTTGGACCAACTGGCCTGTCGACCGAATGTTCCGGTTGGACCAACTAGCCTGTCGGCCGAATGGACCGGTTAGACCAACTGTCATGTTGGTCCTATGGACCGGTTGGACCAACTGGCCTGTTGGCCGAATGGACCGGTTGGACCAACTGGCCTGTTGGTCCTATGGACCGGTTGGACCAACTGGCCTGTTGGTCCTATAGACCGGGTGGACCAACTGGCCTGTTGGTCCTATGGACCGGTTGGACCAACTGGCCTGTTGGTCCTCTGGACCGGTTGGACCAACTGGCCTGTTGGTCCTGTGGACCGGTTGGACCAACTGGCCTGTTGGTCCTGTGGACCGGTTGGACCAACTGGCCTGTTGGTCCTGTGGACCGGTTGGACCAACTGGCCTGTTGGTCCTGTGGACCGGTTGGACCAACTGGCCAGTTGGTCCTATGGACCGGTTGGACCAACTGGCCTGTTGGTCCTATGGACCGGTTGGACCAACTGGCCTGTTGGTCCTATGGACCGTTTGGACCAACTGGCCTCTTGGTCGTATGAACCGGTTGGACCAACAGGCCTGTTGGCAGAATGGACCGGTTGGACCAACTGGCCTGTTGGCCAAATGGACCGGTTGGACCAACTGGCCTATTAGTCCTATGGACCAGTTGGACCAACTGGCCTGTTGGTCCTATGGACCGGTTGGACCAACTGGCATGTTGGTCCTATGGACCGGTTGGACCAACTGGCCTGTTGGTCCTATGGACCGATTGGACCAACTAGCATGTTGTTCCAAAGGACCTGTTGGACCAACTGTCATGTTGGTCCTAAGGACCGGTTGGACCAACTTGCCTATTGGTCCTATGGACCGGTTGGACCGACTGGCCTGTTGGTCCTATGGACCGGTTGGACCAACTGGCCTGTTGGTCCTATGGACCGGTTGGAGCAACTGGCCTGTTGGTCCTATGGACCGGTTGGAGCAACTGGCCTGTTGGTCCTATGGACCGGTTGGAGCAACTGGCCTGTTGGTCCTATGGACCGGTTGGAGCAACTGGCCTGTTGGTCCTATGGACCGGTTAGACCAACTGGCCTGTTGGTCCTATGGACCGGTTGGACCAACTGCCATGTTGGTCCTATGGACCGGTTGGAGCAACTGGCCTGTTGTTCCAATGGACCTGTTGGACCAACTGACGTGTTGTTCCTATAGATCGGTTGGACCAACTGGCCTGTTGGTCCTATGGACCGTTTGGACCAACTGGCCTCTTGGTCCTATGGACCGGTTGGACCAACTGGCCTGATGGCAGAATGGACCGGTTGGACCAACTGGCCTGTTGGCCAAATGGACCGGTTGGACCAACTGGCCTATTGGTCCTATGGAGCGGTTGGACCAACTAGCCTGTTGGTCCTATGGACCGGTTGGACCAACTGGCATGTTGGTCCTATGGACCGGTTGGACCAACTAGCCTGTTGGTCCTATGGACCGGTTGGACCAACTGGCATGTTGGTCCTATGGACCGGTTGGACCAACTGGCCTGTTGGTCCTATGGACCGGTTGGACCAACTGGCATGTTGTTCCAATGGACCTGTTGGACCAACTGGCGTGTTGGTCCTATGGACCGGTTGGACCAACTGGCCTGTTGGTCCTATGGACCGGTTGGACCAACTGGCCTGTTGGTCCTATGGACCGGTTGGAGCAACTGGCCTGTTGGTCCTATGGACCGGTTGGAGCAACTGGCCTGTTGGTCCTATGGACCGGTTGGAGCAACTGGCCTGTTGGTCCTATGGACCGGTTGGACCAACTGGCCTGTTGGTCCTATGGACCGGTTGGAGCAACTGGCCTGTTGGTCCTATGGACCGGTTGGAGCAACTGGCCAGTTGGTCCTATGGACCGGTTGGAGCAACTGGCCTGTTGGTCCTATGGACCGGTTGGACCAACTGGCCTGTTGGTCCTATGGACCGTTTGGACCAACTGGCCTCTTGGTCCTATGAACCGGTTGGACCAACAGGCCTGTTGGCAGAATGGACCGGTTGGACCAACTGGCCTGTTGGCCAAATGGAACGGTTGGACCAACTGGCCTACTAGTCCTATGGACCGGTTGGACCAACTGGCCTGTTGGTCCTATGGACCGGTTGGACCAACTGGCATGTTGGTCCTATGGACCGGTTGGACCAACTGGCCTGTTGGTCCTATGGACCGGTTGGACCAACTGGCATATTGTTCCAAAGGACCTGTTGGACCAACTGTCGTGTTGGTCCTATGGACCGGTTGGACCAACTTGCCTATTGGTCCTATGGACCGGTTGGACCGACTGGCCTGTTGGTCCTATGGACCGGTTGGACCAACTGGCCTGTTGGTCCTATGGACTGGTTGGACCAACTGGCCTGTTGGTCCTATGGACCGGTTGGAGCAACTGGCCTGTTGGTCCTATGGACCGGTTGGAGCAACTGGCCAATTGGTCCTATGGACCGGTTGGAGCAACTGGCCTGTTGGTCCTATGGACCGGTTGGACCAACTGGCCTCTTGGTCCTATGAACCGGTTGGACCAACAGGCCTGTTGGCAGAATGGACCGGTTGGACCAACTGGCCTGTTGGCCAAATGGACCGGTTGGACCAACTGGCCTACTAGTCCTATGGACCGGTTGGACCAACTGGCCTGTTGGTCCTATGGACCGGTTGGACCAACTGGCATGTTGGTCCTGTGGACCGGTTGGACCAACTGGCCTGTTGGTCCTATGGACCGGTTGGACCAACTGGCATGTTGTTCCAAAGGACCTGTTGGACCAACTGTCGTGTTGGTCCTATGGACCGGTTGGACCAACTTGCCTATTGGTCCTATGGACCGGTTGGACCGACTGGCCTGTTGGTCCTATGGACCGGTTGGAGCAACTGGCCTGTTGGTCCTATGGACCGGTTGGAGCAACTGGCCTGTTGGTCCTATGGACCGGTTGGAGCAACTGGCCTGTTGGTCCTATGGACCGGTTGGAGCAACTGGCCTGTTGGTCCTATGGACCGGTTGGAGCAACTGGCCTGTTGGTCCTATGGACCGGTTGGACCAACTGGCCTGTTGGTCCTATGGACCGGTTGGAGCAACTGGCATGTTGGTCCTATGGACCGGTTGGAGCAACTGGCCTGTTGTTCCAATGGACCTGTTGGACCAACTGACGTGTTGTTCCTATAGATCGGTTGGACCAACTGGCCTGCTGGTCCTATGGACCGTTTGGACCAACTGGCCTCTTGGTCCTATGGACCGGTTGGACCAACTGGCCTGTTGGCAGAATGGACCGGTTGGACCAACTGGCCTGTTGGCCAAATGGACCGGTTGGACCAACTGGCCTATTGGTCCTATGGACCGGTTGGACCAACTGGCCTGTTGGTCCTATGGACCGGTTGGACCAACTGGCATGTTGGTCCTATGGACCGGTTGGGCCAACTGGCCTGTTGGTCCTATGGACCGGTTGGACCAACTGGCATGTTGTTCCAATGGACCTGTTGGACCGACTGGCCTGTTGGTCCTATGGACCGGTTGGACCAACTGGCCTGTTGGTCCTATGGACCGGTTGGACCAACTGGCCTATTGGTCCTATGGACCGGTTAGACCAACTGGCCTGTTGGTCCTATGGACCGGTTGGACCAACTGGCCTGTTGGTCCTATGGACCGGTTGGACCAACTGGCATGTTGGTCCTATGGACTGGTTGGACCAACTGGCCTGTTGGTCCTATGGACCGGTTGGACCAACTGGCATGTTGTTCCAATGGACCTGTTGGACCAACTCGCGTGTTGGTCCTATGGACCGGTTGGACCAACTGGCCTGTTGGTCCTATGGACCGGTTGGACCAACTGGCCTGTTGGTCCCATGGACCGGTTGGAGCAACTGGCCTGTTGGTCCTATGGACCGGTTGGAGCAACTGGCCTGTTGGTCCCATGGACCGGTTGGAGCAACTGGCCTGTTGGTCCTATGGACCGGTTGGAGCAACTGGCCTGTTGGTCCTATGGACCGGTTGGAGCAACTGGCCTGTTGGTCCTATGGACCGGTTGGAGCAACTGGCCAGTTGGTCCTATGGACCGGTTCGAGCAACTGGCCTGTTGGTCCTATGGACCGTTTGGACCAACTGGCCTCTTGGTCCTATGAATCGGTTGGACCAACAGGCCTGTTGGCAGAATGGACCGGTTGGACCAACTGGCCTGTTGGCCAAATGGACCGGTTGGACCAACTGGCCTATTAGTCCTATGGACTGGTTGGACCAACTGGCCTGTTGGTCCTATGGACCGGTTGGACCAACTGGCCTGTTGGTCCTATGGACCGGTTGGACCAACTGGCATGTTGTTCCAATGGACCTGTTGGACCAACTGGCGTGTTGGTCCTATGGACCGGTTGGACCAACTGGCCTGTTGGTCCTATGGACCGGTTGGACCAACTCGCCTGTTGGTCCTATGGACCGGTTGGACCAACTGGCATGTTGGTCCTATGGACCGGTTGGACCAACTGACCTTTTGGCCGAATGGACCGGTTGGACCAACTGGCCTGTCGACCGAATGGACCGGTTGGACCAACTGGCCTGTCGGCCGAATGGACCGGTTGGACCAACTGGCCTGTTGGTCCTATGGACCGGTTGGACCAACTGGCCTGTTGGTCCTATGGACCGGTTGGACCAACTGGCCTGTTGGTCCTATGGACCGGTTGGACCAACTGGCCTGTTGGTCCTATGGACCGGTTGGACCAACTGGCATGTTGGTCCTATGGACCGGTTGGACCAACTGACCTTTTGGCCGAATGGACCGGTTGGACCAACTGACCTTTTGGCCGAATGGACCGGTTGGACCAACTGGCCTGTCGACCGAATGGACCGGTTGGACCAACTGGCCTGTCGGCCGAATGGACCGGTTGGACCAACTGGCCTATTGGTCCTATGGACCGGTTGGAGCAACTGGCCTGTTGGTCCTATGGACCGGTTGGACCAACTGGCCTCTTGGTCCTATGAACCGGTTGGACCAACAGGCCTGTTGGCAGAATGGACCGGTTGGACCAACTGGCCTGTTGGCCAAATGGACCGGTTGGACCAACTGGCCTACTAGTCCTATGGACCGGTTGGACCAACTGGCCTGTTGGTCCTATGGACCGGTTGGACCAACTGGCATGTTGGTCCTGTGGACCGGTTGGACCAACTGGCCTGTTGGTCCTATGGACCGGTTGGACCAACTGGCATGTTGTTCCAAAGGACCTGTTGGACCAACTGTCGTGTTGGTCCTATGGACCGGTTGGACCAACTTGCCTATTGGTCCTATGGACCGGTTGGACCGACTGGCCTGTTGGTCCTATGGACCGGTTGGAGCAACTGGCCTGTTGGTCCTATGGACCGGTTGGACCAACTGGCCTGTTGGTCCTATGGACCGGTTGGACCAACTGGCCTGTTGGTCCTATGGACCGGTTGGACCAACTGGCCTGTTGGTCCTATGGACCGGTTGGACCAACTGGCATGTTGGTCCTATGGACCGGTTGGACCAACTGACCTTTTGGCCGAATGGACCGGTTGGACCAACTGACCTTTTGGCCGAATGGACCGGTTGGACCAACTGGCCTGTCGACCGAATGGACCGGTTGGACCAACTGGCCTGTCGGCCGAATGGACCGGTTGGACCAACTGGCCTATTGGTCCTATGGACCGGTTGGAGCAACTGGCCTGTTGGTCCTATGGACCGGTTGGACCAACTGGCCTCTTGGTCCTATGAACCGGTTGGACCAACAGGCCTGTTGGCAGAATGGACCGGTTGGACCAACTGGCCTGTTGGCCAAATGGACCGGTTGGACCAACTGGCCTACTAGTCCTATGGACCGGTTGGACCAACTGGCCTGTTGGTCCTATGGACCGGTTGGACCAACTGGCATGTTGGTCCTGTGGACCGGTTGGACCAACTGGCCTGTTGGTCCTATGGACCGGTTGGACCAACTGGCATGTTGTTCCAAAGGACCTGTTGGACCAACTGTCGTGTTGGTCCTATGGACCGGTTGGACCAACTTGCCTATTGGTCCTATGGACCGGTTGGACCGACTGGCCTGTTGGTCCTATGGACCGGTTGGAGCAACTGGCCTGTTGGTCCTATGGACCGGTTGGAGCAACTGGCCTGTTGGTCCTATGGACCGGTTGGAGCAACTGGCCTGTTGGTCCTATGGACCGGTTGGAGCAACTGGCCTGTTGGTCCTATGGACCGGTTGGAGCAACTGGCCTGTTGGTCCTATGGACCGGTTGGACCAACTGGCCTGTTGGTCCTATGGACCGGTTGGAGCAACTGGCATGTTGGTCCTATGGACCGGTTGGAGCAACTGGCCTGTTGTTCCAATGGACCTGTTGGACCAACTGACGTGTTGTTCCTATAGATCGGTTGGACCAACTGGCCTGCTGGTCCTATGGACCGTTTGGACCAACTGGCCTCTTGGTCCTATGGACCGGTTGGACCAACTGGCCTGTTGGCAGAATGGACCGGTTGGACCAACTGGCCTGTTGGCCAAATGGACCGGTTGGACCAACTGGCCTATTGGTCCTATGGACCGGTTGGACCAACTGGCCTGTTGGTCCTATGGACCGGTTGGACCAACTGGCATGTTGGTCCTATGGACCGGTTGGGCCAACTGGCCTGTTGGTCCTATGGACCGGTTGGACCAACTGGCATGTTGTTCCAATGGACCTGTTGGACCGACTGGCCTGTTGGTCCTATGGACCGGTTGGACCAACTGGCCTGTTGGTCCTATGGACCGGTTGGACCAACTGGCCTATTGGTCCTATGGACCGGTTAGACCAACTGGCCTGTTGGTCCTATGGACCGGTTGGACCAACTGGCCTGTTGGTCCTATGGACCGGTTGGACCAACTGGCATGTTGGTCCTATGGACTGGTTGGACCAACTGGCCTGTTGGTCCTATGGACCGGTTGGACCAACTGGCATGTTGTTCCAATGGACCTGTTGGACCAACTCGCGTGTTGGTCCTATGGACCGGTTGGACCAACTGGCCTGTTGGTCCTATGGACCGGTTGGACCAACTGGCCTGTTGGTCCCATGGACCGGTTGGAGCAACTGGCCTGTTGGTCCTATGGACCGGTTGGAGCAACTGGCCTGTTGGTCCCATGGACCGGTTGGAGCAACTGGCCTGTTGGTCCTATGGACCGGTTGGACCAACTGGCCTGTTGGTCCTATGGACCGGTTGGACCAACTGGCATGTTGGTCCTATGGACCGGTTGGGCCAACTGGCCTGTTGGTCCTATGGACCGGTTGGACCAACTGGCATGTTGTTCCAATGGACCTGTTGGACCGACTGGCCTGTTGGTCCTATGGACCGGTTGGACCAACTGGCCTGTTGGTCCTATGGACCGGTTGGACCAACTGGCCTATTGGTCCTATGGACCGGTTAGACCAACTGGCCTGTTGGTCCTATGGACCGGTTGGACCAACTGGCCTGTTGGTCCTATGGACCGGTTGGACCAACTGGCATGTTGGTCCTATGGACTGGTTGGACCAACTGGCCTGTTGGTCCTATGGACCGGTTGGACCAACTGGCATGTTGTTCCAATGGACCTGTTGGACCAACTCGCGTGTTGGTCCTATGGACCGGTTGGACCAACTGGCCTGTTGGTCCTATGGACCGGTTGGACCAACTGGCCTGTTGGTCCCATGGACCGGTTGGAGCAACTGGCCTGTTGGTCCTATGGACCGGTTGGAGCAACTGGCCTGTTGGTCCCATGGACCGGTTGGAGCAACTGGCCTGTTGGTCCTATGGACCGGTTGGAGCAACTGGCCTGTTGGTCCTATGGACCGGTTGGAGCAACTGGCCTGTTGGTCCTATGGACCGGTTGGAGCAACTGGCCAGTTGGTCCTATGGACCGGTTCGAGCAACTGGCCTGTTGGTCCTATGGACCGTTTGGACCAACTGGCCTCTTGGTCCTATGAATCGGTTGGACCAACAGGCCTGTTGGCAGAATGGACCGGTTGGACCAACTGGCCTGTTGGCCAAATGGACCGGTTGGACCAACTGGCCTATTAGTCCTATGGACTGGTTGGACCAACTGGCCTGTTGGTCCTATGGACCGGTTGGACCAACTGGCCTGTTGGTCCTATGGACCGGTTGGACCAACTGGCATGTTGTTCCAATGGACCTGTTGGACCAACTGGCGTGTTGGTCCTATGGACCGGTTGGACCAACTGGCCTGTTGGTCCTATGGACCGGTTGGACCAACTCGCCTGTTGGTCCTATGGACCGGTTGGACCAACTGGCATGTTGGTCCTATGGACCGGTTGGACCAACTGACCTTTTGGCCGAATGGACCGGTTGGACCAACTGGCCTGTCGACCGAATGGACCGGTTGGACCAACTGGCCTGTCGGCCGAATGGACCGGTTGGACCAACTGGCCTGTTGGTCCTATGGACCGGTTGGACCAACTGGCCTGTTGGTCCTATGGACCGGTTGGACCAACTGGCCTGTTGGTCCTATGGACCGGTTGGACCAACTGGCCTGTTGGTCCTATGGACCGGTTGGACCAACTGGCATGTTGGTCCTATGGACCGGTTGGACCAACTGACCTTTTAGCCGAATGGACCGGTTGGACCAACTGGCCTGTCGACCGAATGGACCGGTTGGACCAACTGGCCTGTCGGCCGAATGGACCGGTTGGACCAACTGGCCTGTTGGTCCTATGGACCGGTTGGACCAACTGGCCTGTTGGTCCTATGGACCGGTTGGACCAACTGGCATGTTGGTCCTATGGACCGGTTGGACCAACTGGCCTGCTGGTCCTATGGACCGGGTGGACCAACTGGCCTGTTGGTCCTATGGACCGGTTGGACCAACTGGCCTGTTGGTCCTATGGACCGGTTGGACCAACTAGCATGTTGGTCCTATGGACCGGTTGGACCAACTGACCTTTTGGCCGAATGGACGAGTTGGACCAACTGGCCTGTCGGCCGAATGGACCGGTTGGACCAACTAGCCTGTCGGCCGAATGGACCGGTTGGACCAACTGGCATGTTGGTCCTATGGACCGGTTGGACCAACTGGCCTGTTGGCCGAATGGACCGGTTGGACCAACTGGCCTGTTGGTCCTATGGACCGGTTGGACCAACTGGCCTGTTGGTCCTATGGACCGGGTGGACCAACTGGCCTGTTGGTCCTATGGACCGGTTGGACCAACTGGCCTGTTGGTCCTCTGGACCGGTTGGACCAACTGGCTTGTTGGTCCTGTGGACCGGTTGGACCAACTGGCCTGTTGGTCCTGTGGACCGGTTGGACCAACTGGCCTGTTGGTCCTATGGACCGGTTGGACCAACTGGCCTGTTGGTCCTGTGGACCGGTTGGACCAACTGGCCTCTTGGTCCTGTGGACCGGTTGGACCAACTGGCCTGTTGGTCCTGTGGACCGGTTGGACCAACTGGCCTGTTGGTCCTGTGGACCGGTTGGACCAACTGGCCTGTTGGTCCTGTGGACCGGTTGGACCAACTGGCCTGTTGGTCCTGTGGACCGGTTGGACCAACTGGCCTGTTGGTCCTATGGACCGGTTGGACCAACTGGCCTGTTGGTCCTATGGACCGGTTGGACCAACTGGCATGTTGGTCCAACGGCATGTTGGTCCTATGGACCGGTTGGACCAACTGGCCTGTTGGTCCTATGGACCGGTTGGACCAACTGGCCTGTTGGTCCTATAGACCGGTTGGACCAACTGGCCTGTTGGTCCTATAGACCGGTTGGACCAACTGGCCTGTTGGCCGAATGGACCGGTTGGACCAACTGGCCTGTTGGTCCTATGAACCGGTTGGACCAACTGGCCTGTTGGCCGAATGGACCGGTTGGACCAACTGGCCTGTTGTTCCAATGGACCTGTTGGACCAACTGACGTGTTGTTCCTATAGATCGGTTGGACCAACTGGCCTGCTGGTCCTATGGACCGTTTGGACCAACTGGCCTCTTGGTCCTATGGACCGGTTGGACCAACTGGCCTGTTGGCAGAATGGACCGGTTGGACCAACTGGCCTGTTGGCCAAATGGACCGGTTGGACCAACTGGCCTATTGGTCCTATGGACCGGTTGGACCAACTGGCCTGTTGGTCCTATGGACCGGTTGGACCAACTGGCATGTTGGTCCTATGGACCGGTTGGGCCAACTGGCCTGTTGGTCCTATGGACCGGTTGGACCAACTGGCATGTTGTTCCAATGGACCTGTTGGACCGACTGGCTTGTTGGTCCTATGGACCGGTTGGACCAACTGGCCTGTTGGTCCTATGGACCGGTTGGACCAACTGGCCTATTGGTCCTATGGACCGGTTAGACCAACTGGCCTGTTGGTCCTATGGACCGGTTGGACCAACTGGCCTGTTGGTCCTATGGACCGGTTGGACCAACTGGCATGTTGGTCCTATGGACTGGTTGGACCAACTGGCCTGTTGGTCCTATGGACCGGTTGGACCAACTGGCATGTTGTTCCAATGGACCTGTTGGACCAACTCGCGTGTTGGTCCTATGGACCGGTTGGACCAACTGGCCTGTTGGTCCTATGGACCGGTTGGACCAACTGGCCTGTTGGTCCCATGGACCGGTTGGAGCAACTGGCCTGTTGGTCCTATGGACCGGTTGGAGCAACTGGCCTGTTGGTCCCATGGACCGGTTGGAGCAACTGGCCTGTTGGTCCTATGGACCGGTTGGACCAACTGGCCTGTTGGTCCTATGGACCGGTTGGATCAACTGGCCTGTTGGTCCTATGGACCGGTTGGACCAACTGACGTGTTGGTTCTATGGACCGGTTGGACCAACTTGCCTGTTGGTCCTATGGACCGGTTGGACCAACTGGCATGTCGGTCCTATGGACCGGTTTGACCAACTGGCCTGTTGGTCCTATGGACCGGCTGGACCAACAGGCCTGTTGGCCGAATGGACCGGCTGGACCAACAGGCCTGTTGGCCGAATGGACCGGCTGGACCAACTGGCCTGTTGGTCCTATGGACCGGTTGGACCAACTGGCCTGTTGGTCCTATGGACCGGTTGGACCAACTGGCCTGTTGGTCCTATGGACCGGTTGGACCATCTGGCATGTTGGTCCTATGGACCGGTTGGACCAACTGGCCTGCTGGTCCTATGGACCGGTTGGACCAACTGGCCTGCTGGTCCTATGGACCGGTTGGACCAACTGGCCTGTTGGTCCTATGGACCGGTTGGAGCAACTGGCCTGTTGGTCCTATGGACCGGTTGGACCAACTAGCATGTTGTTCCTATGGACCGGTTGGACCAACTGACCTTTTGGCCGAATGGACCGGTTGGACCAACTGGCCTGTCGACCGAATGGACCGGTTGGACCAACTGGCCTGTCGGCCGAATGGACCGGTTGGACCAACTGGCATGTTGGTCCTATGGACCGGTTGGACCAACTGGCCTGTTGGCCGAATGGACCCGTTGGACAAACTGGCCTGTTGGTCCTATGGACCGGTTGGACCAACTGGCCTGTTGGTCCTATGGACCGGTTGGACCAACTGGCCTGTTGGTCCTGTGGACCGGTTGGACCAACTGGCCTGTTGGTCCTGTGGACCGGTTGGACCAACTGGCCTGTTGGTCCTATGGACCGGTTGGACCAACTAGCCTGTTGATCCTGTGGACCGGTTGGACCAACTGGCCTGTTGGTCCTGTGGACCGGTTGGACCAACTGGCCTGTTGGTCCTATGGACCGGTTGGACCAACTGGCCTGTTGGTCCTATGGACCGATTGGACCAACTGGCCTGTTGGTCCTATGGACCGGTTGGACCAACTGGCCTGTTGGTCCTATGGACCGGTTGGATCAACTGGCCTGTTGGTCCTATGGACCGATTGGACCAACAGGCCTGTTGGTCCTATGGACCGATTGAACCAACTGGCCTGTTGGCCGAATGGACCGTTTGGACCAACTGGCCTGTTGGTCCTATGGACCGGTGGACCAACTGGCCTGTTGGTCCTATGGACCGGTTGGACCAACTGGCATGTTGGTCCTATGGACCGATTGAACCAACTGGCCTTTTGGTCCTATGGACCGGTTGGACCAACTGGCCTGTTGGTCCTATGGACCGGTTGGACCAACTGACGTGTTGGTTCTATGGACCGGTTGGACCAACTGGCCTGTTGGTCCTATGGACCGGTTGGACCAACTGGCCTGTTGGTCCTATGGACCGGTTGGACCAACTTGCATAATGTTCCAATGGACCTGTTGGACCAACTGACGTGTTGGTCCTATGGACCGGTTGGACCAACTGGCCTGTTGGTCCTATGGACCGGTTGGACCAACTGGCCTGTTGGTCCTATGGACCGGTTGGACCAACTGGCCTGTTGGTCCTATGGACCGGTTGGACCAACTGGCCTGTTGGTCCTATGGACCGGTTGGACCAACTAGCATGTTGGTCCTATGGACCGGTTGGACCAACTGACCTTTTGGCCGAATGGACCGGTTGGACCAACTGGCCTGTCGACCGAATGGACCGGTTGGACCAACTGGCCTGTCGGCCGAATGGTCCGGTTGGACCAACTGGCCTGTTGGTCCTATGGACCGGTTGGACCAACTGGCCTGTTGGTCCTATGGACCGGTTGGACCAACTGGCATGTTGGTCCTATGGACCGATTGAACCAACTGGCCTTTTGGTCCTATGGACCGGTTGGACCAACTGGCCTGTTGGTCCTATGGACCGGTTGGACCAACTGGCCTGCTGGTCCTATGGACCGGGTGGACCACCTGGCCTGTTGGTCCTATGGACCGGTTGGACCAACTGGCTTGTTGGTCCTATGGACCGGTTGGACCAACTGACCTTTTGGCCGAATGGACCGGTTGGACCAACTGGCCTGTCGACCGAATGTTCCGGTTGGACCAACTAGCCTGTCGGCCGAATGGACCGGTTAGACCAACTGTCATGTTGGTCCTATGGACCGGTTGGACCAACTGGCCTGTTGGCCGAATGGACCGGTTGGACCAACTGGCCTGTTGGTCCTATGGACCGGTTGGACCAACTGGCCTGTTGGTCCTATAGACCGGGTGGACCAACTGGCCTGTTGGTCCTATGGACCGGTTGGACCAACTGGCCTGTTGGTCCTCTGGACCGGTTGGACCAACTGGCCTGTTGGTCTTGTGGACCGGTTGGACCAACTGGCCTGTTGGTCCTGTGGACCGGTTGGACCAACTGGCCTGTTGGTCCTGTGGACCGGTTGGACCAACTGGCCTGTTGGTCCTGTGGACCGGTTGGACCAACTGGCCAGTTGGTCCTATGGACCGGTTGGACCAACTGGCCTGTTGGTCCTATGGACCGGTTGGACCAACTGGCCTGTTGGTCCTATGGACCGTTTGGACCAACTGGCCTCTTGGTCGTATGAACCGGTTGGACCAACAGGCCTGTTGGCAGAATGGACCGGTTGGACCAACTGGCCTGTTGGCCAAATGGACCGGTTGGACCAACTGGCCTATTAGTCCTATGGACCGGTTGGACCAACTGGCCTGTTGGTCCTATGGACCGGTTGGACCAACTGGCATGTTGGTCCTATGGACCGGTTGGACCAACTGGCCTGTTGGTCCTATGGACCGATTGGACCAACTAGCATGTTGTTCCAAAGGACCTGTTGGACCAACTGTCATGTTGGTCCTAAGGACCGGTTGGACCAACTTGCCTATTGGTCCTATGGACCGGTTGGACCGACTGGCCTGTTGGTCCTATGGACCGGTTGGACCAACTGGCCTGTTGGTCCTATGGACCGGTTGGAGCAACTGGCCTGTTGGTCCTATGGACCGGTTGGAGCAACTGGCCTGTTGGTCCTATGGACCGGTTGGAGCAACTGGCCTGTTGGTCCTATGGACCGGTTGGAGCAACTGGCCTGTTGGTCCTATGGACCGGTTAGACCAACTGGCCTGTTGGTCCTATGGACCGGTTGGACCAACTGCCATGTTGGTCCTATGGACCGGTTGGAGCAACTGGCCTGTTGTTCCAATGGACCTGTTGGACCAACTGACGTGTTGTTCCTATAGATCGGTTGGACCAACTGGCCTGTTGGTCCTATGGACCGTTTGGACCAACTGGCCTCTTGGTCCTATGGACCGGTTGGAGCAACTGGCCTGATGGCAGAATGGACCGGTTGGACCAACTGGCCTGTTGGCCAAATGGACCGGTTGGACCAACTGGCCTATTGGTCCTATGGAGCGGTTGGACCAACTAGCCTGTTGGTCCTATGGACCGGTTGGACCAACTGGCATGTTGGTCCTATGGACCGGTTGGACCAACTAGCCTGTTGGTCCTATGGACCGGTTGGACCAACTGGCATGTTGGTCCTATGGACCGGTTGGACCAACTGGCCTGTTGGTCCTATGGACCGGTTGGACCAACTGGCATGTTGTTCCAATGGACCTGTTGGACCAACTGGCGTGTTGGTCCTATGGACCGGTTGGACCAACTGGCCTGTTGGTCCTATGGACCGGTTGGACCAACTGGCCTGTTGGTCCTATGGACCGGTTGGAGCAACTGGCCTGTTGGTCCTATGGACCGGTTGGAGCAACTGGCCTGTTGGTCCTATGGACCGGTTGGAGCAACTGGCCTGTTGGTCCTATGGACCGGTTGGACCAACTGGCCTGTTGGTCCTATGGACCGGTTGGAGCAACTGGCCTGTTGGTCCTATGGACCGGTTGGAGCAACTGGCCAGTTGGTCCTATGGACCGGTTGGAGCAACTGGCCTGTTGGTCCTATGGACCGGTTGGACCAACTGGCCTGTTGGTCCTATGGACCGTTTGGACCAACTGGCCTCTTGGTCCTATGAACCGGTTGGACCAACAGGCCTGTTGGCAGAATGGACCGGTTGGACCAACTGGCCTGTTGGCCAAATGGACCGGTTGGACCAACTGGCCTACTAGTCCTATGGACCGGTTGGACCAACTGGCATGTTGGTCCTATGGACCGGTTGGACCAACTGGCCTGTTGGTCCTATGGACCGGTTGGACCAACTGGCATATTGTTCCAAAGGACCTGTTGGACCAACTGTCGTGTTGGTCCTATGGACCGGTTGGACCAACTTGCCTATTGGTCCTATGGACCGGTTGGACCGACTGGCCTGTTGGTCCTATGGACCGGTTGGACCAACTGGCCTGTTGGTCCTATGGACTGGTTGGACCAACTGGCCTGTTGGTCCTATGGACCGGTTGGAGCAACTGGCCTGTTGGTCCTATGGACCGGTTGGAGCAACTGGCCAATTGGTCCTATGGACCGGTTGGAGCAACTGGCCTGTTGGTCCTATGGACCGGTTGGACCAACTGGCCTCTTGGTCCTATGAACCGGTTGGACCAACAGGCCTGTTGGCAGAATGGACCGGTTGGACCAACTGGCCTGTTGGCCAAATGGACCGGTTGGACCAACTGGCCTACTAGTCCTATGGACCGGTTGGACCAACTGGCCTGTTGGTCCTATGGACCGGTTGGACCAACTGGCATGTTGGTCCTGTGGACCGGTTGGACCAACTGGCCTGTTGGTCCTATGGACCGGTTGGACCAACTGGCATGTTGTTCCAAAGGACCTGTTGGACCAACTGTCGTGTTGGTCCTATGGACCGGTTGGACCAACTTGCCTATTGGTCCTATGGACCGGTTGGACCGACTGGCCTGTTGGTCCTATGGACCGGTTGGAGCAACTGGCCTGTTGGTCCTATGGACCGGTTGGAGCAACTGGCCTGTTGGTCCTATGGACCGGTTGGAGCAACTGGCCTGTTGGTCCTATGGACCGGTTGGAGCAACTGGCCTGTTGGTCCTATGGACCGGTTGGAGCAACTGGCCTGTTGGTCCTATGGACCGGTTGGACCAACTGGCCTGTTGGTCCTATGGACCGGTTGGAGCAACTGGCATGTTGGTCCTATGGACCGGTTGGAGCAACTGGCCTGTTGTTCCAATGGACCTGTTGGACCAACTGACGTGTTGTTCCTATAGATCGGTTGGACCAACTGGCCTGCTGGTCCTATGGACCGTTTGGACCAACTGGCCTCTTGGTCCTATGGACCGGTTGGACCAACTGGCCTGTTGGCAGAATGGACCGGTTGGACCAACTGGCCTGTTGGCCAAATGGACCGGTTGGACCAACTGGCCTATTGGTCCTATGGACCGGTTGGACCAACTGGCCTGTTGGTCCTATGGACCGGTTGGACCAACTGGCATGTTGGTCCTATGGACCGGTTGGGCCAACTGGCCTGTTGGTCCTATGGACCGGTTGGACCAACTGGCATGTTGTTCCAATGGACCTGTTGGACCGACTGGCCTGTTGGTCCTATGGACCGGTTGGACCAACTGGCCTGTTGGTCCTATGGACCGGTTGGACCAACTGGCCTATTGGTCCTATGGACCGGTTAGACCAACTGGCCTGTTGGTCCTATGGACCGGTTGGACCAACTGGCCTGTTGGTCCTATGGACCGGTTGGACCAACTGGCATGTTGGTCCTATGGACTGGTTGGACCAACTGGCCTGTTGGTCCTATGGACCGGTTGGACCAACTGGCATGTTGTTCCAATGGACCTGTTGGACCAACTCGCGTGTTGGTCCTATGGACCGGTTGGACCAACTGGCCTGTTGGTCCTATGGACCGGTTGGACCAACTGGCCTGTTGGTCCCATGGACCGGTTGGAGCAACTGGCCTGTTGGTCCTATGGACCGGTTGGAGCAACTGGCCTGTTGGTCCCATGGACCGGTTGGAGCAACTGGCCTGTTGGTCCTATGGACCGGTTGGAGCAACTGGCCTGTTGGTCCTATGGACCGGTTGGAGCAACTGGCCTGTTGGTCCTATGGACCGGTTGGAGCAACTGGCCAGTTGGTCCTATGGACCGGTTCGAGCAACTGGCCTGTTGGTCCTATGGACCGTTTGGACCTACTGGCCTCTTGGTCCTATGAATCGGTTGGACCAACAGGCCTGTTGGCAGAATGGACCGGTTGGACCAACTGGCCTGTTGGCCAAATGGACCGGTTGGACCAACTGGCCTATTAGTCCTATGGACTGGTTGGACCAACTGGCCTGTTGGTCCTATGGACCGGTTGGACCAACTGGCCTGTTGGTCCTATGGACCGGTTGGACCAACTGGCATGTTGTTCCAATGGACCTGTTGGACCAACTGGCGTGTTGGTCCTATGGACCGGTTGGACCAACTGGCCTGTTGGTCCTATGGACCGGTTGGACCAACTCGCCTGTTGGTCCTATGGACTGGTTGGACCAACTGGCCTGTTGGTCCTATGGACCGGTTGGACCAACTGGCATGTTGGTCCTATGGACTGGTTGGACCAACTGGCCTGTTGGTCCTATGGACCGGTTGGACCAACTGGCATGTTGTTCCAATGGACCTGTTGGACCAACTGGCGTGTTGGTCCTATGGACCGGTTGGACCAACTGGCGTGTTGGTCCTATGGACCGGTTGGACCAACTGGCCTGTTGGTCCTATGGACCGGTTGGACCAACTGGCCTGTTGGTCCTATGGACCGGTTGGAGCAACTGGCCTGTTGGTCCTATGGACCGGTTGGAGCAACTGGCCTGTTGGTCCTATGGACTGGTTGGAGCAACTGGCCTGTTGGTCCTATGGACCGGTTGGACCAACTGGCCTGTTGGTCCTATGGACCGGTTGGAGCAACTGGCCTGTTGGTCCTATGGACCGGTTGGAGCAACTGGCCAGTTGGTCCTATGGACCGGTTGGAGCAACTGGCCTGTTGGTCCTATGGACCGGTTGGACCAACTGGCCTGTTGGTCCTATGGACCGTTTGGACCAACTGGCCTCTTGGTCCTATGAACCGGTTGGACCAACAGGCCTGTTGGCAGAATGGACCGGTTGGACCAACTGGCCTGTTGGCCAAATGGACCGGTTGGACCAACTGGCCTACTAGTCCTATTGACCGGTTGGACCAACTGGCCTGTTGGTCCTATGGACCGGTTGGACCAACTCGCCTGTTGGTCCTATGGACCGGTTGGACCAACTGGCCTGTTGGTCCTATGGACCGGTTGGACCAACTGGCATGTTGGTCCTATGGACTGGTTGGACCAACTGGCCTGTTGGTCCTATGGACCGGTTGGACCAACTGGCATGTTGTTCCAATGGACCTGTTGGACCAACTGGCGTGTTGGTCCTATGGACCGGTTGGACCAACTGGCCTGTTGGTCCTATGGACCGGTTGGACCAACTCGCCTGTTGGTCCTATGGACCGGTTGGACCAACTGGCCTGTTGGTCCTATGGACCGGTTGGACCAACTGGCATGTTGGTCCTATGGACTGGTTGGACCAACTGGCCTGTTGGTCCTATGGACCGGTTGGACCAACTGGCATGTTGTTCCAATGGACCTGTTGGACCAACTGGCGTGTTGGTCCTATGGACCGGTTGGACCAACTGGCGTGTTGGTCCTATGGACCGGTTGGACCAACTGGCCTGTTGGTCCTATGGACCGGTTGGACCAACTGGCCTGTTGGTCCTATGGACCGGTTGGAGCAACTGGCCTGTTGGTCCTATGGACCGGTTGGAGCAACTGGCCTGTTGGTCCTATGGACCGGTTGGAGCAACTGGCCTGTTGGTCCTATGGACCGGTTGGACCAACTGGCCTGTTGGTCCTATGGACCGGTTGGAGCAACTGGCCTGTTGGTCCTATGGACCGGTTGGAGCAACTGGCCAGTTGGTCCTATGGACCGGTTGGAGCAACTGGCCTGTTGGTCCTATGGACCGGTTGGACCAACTGGCGTGTTGGTCCTATGGACCGTTTGGACCAACTGGCCTCTTGGTCCTATGAACCGGTTGGACCAACAGGCCTGTTGGCAGAATGGACCGGTTGGACCAACTGGCCTGTTGGCCAAATGGACCGGTTGGACCAACTGGCCTACTAGTCCTATTAACCGGTTGGACCAACTGGCGTGTTGGTCCTATGGACCGGTTGGACCAACTCGCCTGTTGGTCCTATGGACCGGTTGGACCAACTGGCCTGTTGGTCCTATGGACCGGTTGGACCAACTGGCATGTTGGTCCTATGGACTGGTTGGACCAACTGGCCTGTTGGTCCTATGGACCGGTTGGACCAACTGGCAATGTTGTTCCAATGGACCTGTTGGACCAACTGGCGTGTTGGTCCTATGGACCGGTTGGACCAACTGGCGTGTTGGTCCTATGGACCGGTTGGACCAACTGGCCTGTTGGTCCTATGGACCGGTTGGACCAACTGGCCTGTTGGTCCTATGGACCGGTTGGAGCAACTGGCCTGTTGGTCCTATGGACCGGTTGGAGCAACTGGCCTGTTGGTCCTATGGACCGGTTGGAGCAACTGGCCTGTTGGTCCTATGGACCGGTTGGACCAACTGGCCTGTTGGTCCTATGGACCGGTTGGAGCAACTGGCCTGTTGGTCCTATGGACCGGTTGGAGCAACTGGCCAGTTGGTCCTATGGACCGGTTGGAGCAACTGGCCTGTTGGTCCTATGGACCGGTTTGGACCAACTGGCCTGTTGGTCCTATGGACCGTTTGGACCAACTGGCCTCTTGGTCCTATGAACCGGTTGGACCAACAGGCCTGTTGGCAGAATGGACCGGTTGGACCAACTGGCCTGTTGGGCCAAATGGACCGGTTGGACCAACTGGCCTACTAGTCCTATGACCGGTTGGACCACACTGGCCTGTTG